>PVLC010018674.1:0-31735 GCA_004027655.1 Graphiurus murinus
AAAAAAAAAAAAAAAAAAAAAAAAAAAAAGAACCAAAATCTACAAATAGCAACCAGACACTAGAGCAATCATTCTGCTAGATCATAAGCACCGAGCTTGAATTTTTTTTTTTATTTGCTCTGTCAGTTCAGGCAGAGGACTTCTCCCACTGCTAGCTTATGTCTCTGGGCTCTCCAGGGCCTGGCTGGGTCTCTCTCTCTCTGCTTTTTGCTTTTGCAGTCTAAATGCCAGGCCTTTCCAGATGCCCTATATGCTCTGGGATCCTGTGCCCTTCTGGTCCTGTCTAGTCTCTACAAGGGCGGATGTCTGAGTCTAACCTTTGTATTGTGAACCCAGCACCCCGGGTTGTAGTGGACTTATGGATCCTTGCTGTTCGGCCTGTTCCACCCGCAGACACTGGAGGTGCAATAAGATAATGATGGTCTGGATAGCTGGCAGGAAGTTGGTTGGGAGGGGCTTGTGGCAAAGATGGTGGCCACCCCGCGCCTGCTCACCTGTTCCTCCTGGTCTCAACCCAGGTGCTCCCAGTTCACGGTCAGGTTTCAAGTATTCCTTCTCTTTCTTCTGACAAGAAGCTGGATTCATGACTAGCCTGCTTCAACTCTTTTGCGCTGTTGCTCACTTTTCCATCTCTGGTGTGGAGCTCAGAAGCAGACCTGCGGGAGCTTGCGCTGATCCTTCTACTCGTTCCGGGCGCTATAGATGGTTTGGGGATACCCGCCTGGATAGTGCATGGAGATGCGGGGGTCCCCTTGCCACCGCCTGGGCTTTTAGCTATGCCCGCCGTGGATTTTGCAGTTCACAGCATCAGGGTAATCTCCGTTGCTCCAGATCCCTTCTAGGTAGCCTAGCTCTTTAGCGGAGCAGCACCAGCGCGCAGGGCACAGGGGTGCAGGGCGCCGGATCCCATCTCGGTAGCCTAGCTCTTCAGTGGCGCGGCGCCAGGGCTCAGGGCGCCGGGCTGTAGCGTGGCCGGTTTCTTGCTTTCCTAGGTCCGCTTTCTGGAACTTCCTTTGTTGTAATTCACATTCCGCTTTTTTGGTTGTTGTTGTATTTTTTTTTTCTGTTAAGAAGCTCTTTTTATGGTAGATTTGGTTCGAAATCACAGCGTCTGAGGAAAGTTGTTTCACTCAGTCGCCATCTTGGATTCCTCTCCCTCCCTTTTGTCTATTCCTCTCACTTGATTGAGTATATTTCATATGTTTATAATTTTTCAATATTTATATTTTAATGGATTTTATTAACTGGTTTTTCTATAATCTATTGATACAAATTTAAATATGTATTTTAGCTAATCTAAAACAACCTTAAATTACCATTATAAAGTGTAATGTATATTTAGATACCTCATATATGAATACTGTATTTCTAAGTCTTCTCTCATCTTTGTGACATTGCTGTCATTCATTTATCTTATCCACATGATATATTTACCTAATACTGTGTTACTACTTATTTTAAACAGTTCTCTTTTAGATTGTGTATGATTAAGACTGATAAAAGATTTTACTTGAGCTTTACTTTTTTCTTCCCTAATACTTTCCATTTTTTCATAGAGATCTGAATTTCATATCTCTATGAAAGACCTGAAAGGTCTTTTTTCTTACATCTGAAGAACTTGGAATATTTCCTTCAGGAAAAGTCTATTGTCAATGAATTTCTTAAGTTTTTGTTCAAAATAGAAAGTGTTTTTCTTTGACTATTGGTATATAGAGTTTTTCTGGATATAGAGTTTTTCTGGATATAAAATTTTAGATTATTCTGGATTATTGAGTTTCCCTCCTTTCTTTCTTTTTTTCATTTGTCTTCAACATTAAATATTTGACTCCACTCAATTTTTTGCATGGTTTCTAATGAGAAGTTTCCTATAATTCTTACCAACATTTTACTCTAGTTTTCTCCAGTTTCTTCAAATCATTTATCTTTGTGCTTGGTTTTCTAATTTTGAATATGATAAGCCTCAGTATTTTGGTTTATTTATCTTGTATTCATAATGATTTGTGTTCTCCAAATTTCTTGAATTGCATATATTATCTCTTGTGGCCACTGTTTACTTCAAGTATTACTTCTACTCCATATTTCATGTTTTCCATCTCTAAATTGTATGTAGGTTACTAATTTTTAAATGGTGTCAAGCCAGGCATAGTGGCACAGGCTTGTAATCCCAGTACTTGGGAGGCTGAGACAGGCGGATGGCAGGTTTGCACTAGCCTCTTCTACTTAGTGAGGTCCTCTGCAACTTAGTAAGACCATGTTTCAAAATAAAACAAAATTGGACAGGGGGTGTAGCCAGGAGATAGAATGCCCCTGGGTTCATTCCCCAGTAACACACACACACACACACACACACACACACACACACACACACACACATAATGGTGTCACAGTTTTTAAATGTTCTATCTTTATTTCCATTTTTATTGGTATATTGTAACCATACATCTTGATAAAGTTTAAAAATGATATAATCTTACATACACACAGTACTGATTGAGCCCTCCCCCAGTTCCCACCCTACTCGTTCTCCCTCCCCACCTTCACATGCTCAGCACAGTGATTGGCTTTGATAAGTTTGTGTATATACATCATGTCCATACACAAGTGCTTCCCTCTTCAATTCCCTCCTGTGTCCCAATATCGCCCTAGCTTTCACATATGAGGGAGAACATCTCACCTTTCACTTTTTGTGACTCACGAAACATGCAGGTATAAATATAGATATGCATGCATTATTTCCATTCTTTATTCTTTTTGTATTTCAGTTTGAACAGTCTTTATCAACTTATGTTAAAACATTCATTCTTTCTATGTCCTATCTACTAATAAACTTGTCAAAGTCTTCATTTTTTATATTTTTTAATTTATTATTTTATAGTTTTCAAATTTCTGCTTTAAAATGTTCCATCATGTTGTCTATTTTTCATTAGTTCTCTTAATATATTTATCACAGCTATTTTAAATTCCTGTCCCCTAATTCCAAAATGTATCATATCTACATCTTGTTGACACTGAATTTTCAGACTACATTTTTTCTTATTATTTAGCAAGCCTTGTAATTTTGTTGTTGAAAGCCAGACATATTGTGCTGGATACAAAAAATAAAGTAAATAGGTGTTTAATTTTTATATATTATGAATATTTATTCTCTATTATAGAGATAGTTGGCAAAAGATCTTCTCTCATTTGGGAGGCTCTCTTTAGGTTTTTCATGGTTGCCTTTGCTGCACAGAAACTTTTACATCTGATGCAATCCCATTTATTGATTTTTGTTTCAATTTTCTGAGTTTTGGGGGTCTTATTAAGGAAGTCTTTACTCTTGCTTTTGTGGTGGACATTTGATCCTATGCCCTCTTCTAATGGTGGTAAGATCTGTGGTCTAATTTCTAGATCTTTTATTCATCTTGAGTTGACTGTTGTGCCATATTTCTACATATGATTAAACAGTTTTCTGAGCACCATTTGCTAAAAAGTCTATCATTTCTCCAGAATCTGTTTTTGGCTCTTTGTCAAAGAACAAGTTGCTACAGGTGCAAGGGTTTGTTTCTCCATCTTCTATTTCATTCCATTGATCAATATGCTTGTCTTTGTGCCAATACCATGCTGTTTTTATTATTATAGCTTTTATGTTAATCTAAGAGTTGGGCTGTGTTTAATGTTGGCTGTAGCTAGTATGGATAGCAGATACAAATGCTTCTAGTGTGCTTGTTTTAGTCTTCCTTATTGTCTTTGAGCTTTCCTAAAACAATTTTCTCAGATAGAGTCTGTATCATATAGCTCTGCTTTACTTCATTTTTAATAGACTGGATCTATGTTGGTATGGAGATAGCATGTGTTGAAAAATGAACATTGTAAAGTCTTATGAGGAAATCTCAGGGCTTATTTTCATGATCTTTGTCTCTTGGTTTTGTTACTCACTAAGGTTTCTCCAGTGGTATACCCACTCTCATGCTTTCAACTTTCCTTATCTATATCATTCCCAATTTATTTCTTTCAAATCTTGACCCCTCTTGAATATGTTGTTATCCTCTCTAAGAGAAAAAGAAAAACTAGAGAAGATTTGAGTGAGAATAATGTCCTTCTACCAGCTGGAAAAGATAGTGGAAAATTCTTATCCCCTGCAGATTAGCTCCTTATATGGAGTCAGTCCTGAAAATATTTCATAATGCTTGCTTTTTCTTATTCCATGCCATATCTACAAATGATCTTCACTGTCAGAACCTAGTTGGACTACTGGAGGTAATGCCAATGAATATGTAAGTGCCTCCCCTAAGACTATGGTCCCCAGATTATACCTCTCATGACATTCAACACTTAGTCTCTAGCAATTCATCAACAATCTTATATGGCTATGCAATTGTGGTAGTATATTCTAGTCAGAGTTTGGCTCTGAGTTAGAGAATAAAGTGAAAGAGGTCTTCTGTTTGTTTTTAAAAAAAGGATTTTAAATAGTGATTTGTTTCAGTTTATATCAAAATAATCATGTATTTTTAAAAGAATACTTATGAGTATCCTATTTAATCACAATCATACTTGTTTATTTCCTTATATGGGTTCTCTGTAGTATATAAAATATTAACATAATATGACTCAGATGTCTGGGGACAAAGTAGATATCAACATAGTAAAATTTATTTTATAAACTCTATCAAAATGGCTCCAATGTTTATGTCCCAAAAACCCATCAGCTGGGATTTAGGCCAGTCTCTTTCCAATTGCTTCTCTCTTGGGAAAAACCTTATTACCAGTCTTCTCAATTCTGTTCTTTCTCTCACTTCAAATTACATTCTCCAAGAAATACCCTATGTCCATTTATAAAATGTAGATCATATTATGACATGCCTTTCAAACTCCAACATCACTTCATCAATCAAGTAGTCACTGTCTTGAAAATTCATATAATGTATCCACTCAGCCTTTGGGAAAGTTAATATAGACCATATGAGATAAATTTAATGTTTTTATGAATAATTAACATTCACGGAATCTTTAAATCTTTGCTATGTCCACAGTGGTACTCTGGCAAAATATTCACAGATGAGTTCTTCTGTGTAAGTCTGTCATGCCTAATGCAATGTGATCCTATTATGATAGCCACAATTTCCTGTCCTATAGACTAGTGCCTGAGTCAAAAGTATAAACATGTAGGATGAGTATTAGTGAGGATCTACACATATTGATGTACTTTGACAACTCTCAGAATGAACACTTTATTAAACATTGATGAGACATTTTCAATGAGTGTTTCTCTCTTGGGAAGGGGGATATTGATGTACTAGGAAAAAAGGTACAAAAGAAAGGAATTTGAAGGAATCAGTGTGGGCTATCTTTTCTCCTTGAAAGTTTTTGTTTACAATTTTTTACATATTTAATATGCACTTAATGTTTATTCTCATCCCATATTAATATGCAACATTAATATTTTAGTCAATTAATTATTTGTTTTTATATTTGCTTTCAGGAATTTATTACCTTTTTAGTGAGAATTTTGAGTCAACCGTTTTAAATAAACAGGATTTAAAACCTATTTGGATCCAGGTCAGTAAGACAATGAGATTTTTTTTAAAATATGCAGCTTGGCACAGTATTGCATGTCTGTAATCCCAGTACTTAATCTAAACATTGGTAATAATCCAATGTAATTCAAGAAATGGGTCTAACCAATGCAAAAATTATGAAACTGAAAGTAGCTAGAATAACTCAAGACACTAAAGTATTTGTTATCTACTTATAATATAGCAATTAAATAAAAACAAGTATTAGAAAAAAGATATTGAAAGGCATGTTGGTACATGCCTTAATCCCAGTACTTGGAAGCCTGAGACAGGAGGATTGCAGATTTGAGGCCAGCCTCAGTACCTTAGTGAGACCCGGTCTCAAAATTATATTCTTTTTTTTTTTTTTTTGCAGTACTGGGGAATTGAACTCAGGGGCATTCTACCTCCGAGCTATACCCCCAGCCCTATTTTTTATTCTTTATTTTGAAACCGAGTCTCACTAAGTTGCAGAGTGCCTCACTAGGTAGCTGAGGCTGGCTGCGAACCCAGATCCTCTGATCTCAGCCTCCCAAATACTGGGATTACAAGCATGCACCACCATGCCCGGCTCCAAAATTATATTCTTTAGGACTGGGAGTATAGTTCAGAGGTAGAATGTCCCTAGGTTCAATCCTCAGCTTCAAAAATAAAATATGAAATAAAGTATTAGGTTAATAAAAATATATTACACTAAAGTTTCTTCAAGCAATACTTTTATATATAGATAGATATCTTGATATGCTATAACAATTCAAATTAAATTGATTTAATCACAATATTTTATGGATTTACAAAAAAGTTAATAATTATAAATTGTTTTTTATTTACATGGTCACATAAACAGCATGATTTTGATACTGAGTGCTTACACTTTTAATTAAGAGGATTTTATTACAAATTCCAGGTTTTGAACTTTAGTTAAAAAGAAAAAAACAGAAATAATACAACAATATGTTTATTTGTAAATACTGTATCAATTAGATACAAAAATTCATAGGTATTTAACCTTTTCTCCCTATCTCAAAATCTAGTAATTACTTCCTTGAAAATATTTTGAAGAAAAGCAAAATAGAGTAAATTTCAAATCCTCTTCTTATAAAACAGGAATTATAAGCTTTAGTAATTAGAAAACATGCTTAAATATCACAGTAATTTTGTAAAGATGAAGATTCACTGTTTTTAACACCTCTTAATGTAAATGCCTCTTTGTAGAAAAACCCTATTTAATCCTGAAAAGTACATATTATGAAAAAAAATCTAATGTTTCATTTTATTTTAGATGCCAATTTTAATTCACCTAATAAAAATTATACACACAAACACACGTATATACTTCATTTGTGAATGAAATATTTTGCAAAAAATAGAAAGGAACAAACTTAAATATTCAAAGGTAATATTTGAAAATCTTCCAGTGTAATCAGAGAAAAACTTATAACCATCTATATTAGCAGTCAGAAAATGATGAGTTTATTAACCATGAAGAAGCTTGTGAAGTCTAGAGATTTTATACTTACTATAGACTGACTGACACCATTGCTAAGTATTAGGTGAGAAATTTTGAACAAGAGTACCATAACCTGTGAGCAGTAGAATTAATCTTAGGAGAAGAAAGGATATGAATTATATCTGACACCACACATTCAAGTACTACATCATTAATATTGCTTTTTCTTTTTCTTTCATTTCCCTCTCTTCCTCCCCTCCCTCGTCTCCTTCTTTCTTTTCATTTATTTTCTTTTCTCCCACTATGACATTAGGAATACAGCAACAATGCTTTCTTTCTAACTGCCAATACATAAACATACAACAGTAATTATAAAACATTATTCCATTAATACGGTCCTTTGAATCTAATGACATTGTGTACATATATGAGAATACTGAAGCCAATCCCAGTATTTTGTATGGGGAAGTGTTGAGTAGGGAGGGAGCCTGGAGAAAACTTACCAAGTGCTATGTGCATGTATACCACTATTATTTAGAACTACATTATGATGTAAGACTACAATGTACCAATGAAAGTATCAAAAAGTTTTAGAAACACATACAAGGTTCACATTTTCTCAAAAATAATTGCATGTTAAATATGTCCTTTCTCACAATAACAATGATGATTAATTAACATCTTTTTTTTGCAAAATTCAACAAGGGAGTAGTAAAAAATCTGTTGATTGTTATGAAAGAATCAGGAGATTCTATCTAAGGACCAGATCTTAAGGAGATTCTGATTTAAAGACCAGAAGTATTGGATCTTCAGCACTCTAGGTTTCCAACAACTAAGCTACATGTCTTTGTACATAAAACTATATTCTCCTCTTTCACACACATCCATATTCATATGCATAAAGTCATATACCCTCATATTATATAGTCTGCTCCACCAAGATTTTGTTTTTTTAAATAGGGGATAATTATTCTGACACTGCGAAAATGGTGAAAGAATTAAATATTGCAAATATGGAAATTGGGTGAAGACCCAGAAATAGAAGAGAAAATGCAGTTTAATTTATAGTGTTTGTCTTTTGAGAATAAAGGAAAGTCTAAAGTACTAAAAATTTTGTCAGGAAAAAATAGCATTATTGTGGATATCATTAAAGACAAAAGACTGAGTAAAGGAAGATAATCATAGGAAAAAGAAATGCAATAAACTTTCATGTTTTTATTTGTAGTTTTGGAATGTGTACATTGCATCATAATTATTAACATTGAGGCATTGCAAATGAAGAATGATTAAGCTCCTTTAGAAGAGGTAATAGTTTCCCATTCTGAATTTATCAAAATAATGTTTTACTGTATATTCTAAATTTAGATGCAGACCACTATATATTAGGTAAAATTATACAACTTTTCTACATTGTCTTGAAAAAATAGCCCGATCACATACCCTGTTTTTTTGTTTGTTTCAGCCATCTACTCAATCCACTCTATGTAGAAAAACATAAAGTGTTATTTTGTGTGTTTCTATCAATTATTTGTATTATTCAAGGAATCATACTGTGCAATATGTCCCTTATGTGTTGATTAGCACCTCTTCTCAATGTTTCATCATAGCTGATTTTTATGATTATACATAAAGGATACATAGACAGTTATTTTGTTTTGTTTTGTTTTTGTAAAAGGTTGTCCCCACTCCTTTCAGTTAAGAAAATTCTGTTTGGAAAATAAACAAGCAAACAAATAATAATACCTGACATATCAGATTAAAATATATGAGTATTCCTGAAATTCTCAATGCAACATTCTACCAACTATGTAGTTTCTTTAAAATAACTTGGTTTCAGGTTTATAATCTGTATATCCTGGTCATATACTTCACATTGTCACAAAGAAATTGCATATTTCTACAACATCTATTTTTATACTCTACTGTGTGGAAAGTATGCAAATCTAATGTCAAAGGCACAAGAGCTTACCTAAGTGTGGGATCAGGTGTGAGTACCTTGGTTACTCATATCTGAGACCACAATCAACTTGCCTCTAATTATCTCATGAATGATGAAAGTATATTTCCATAATTGCCTTCTTCCCAAGAGTGCCGGTTGATTCACTGACTCATTAAACATGACCATTTGTTGTATTCTATTTCAGAAAGGCAATCTGGCAACAGAACACTGGTACCAAAGGGCAAGAAACTAGTCCTAACCACTGTGTAAGATGACAAAGAGGTTTGTAAAACTCCAATAAAACTAATATTGTTTAAATTAAAAGAACTTGAGAAAATCCATATAGCTTCTTAAATGAAGCAAATCTGAATCAAAATGTCAGGGTATTATTTTAACATTTATAATTTACAACACAAATATTATTCAGAAAATTATAATTAATATCTATGAATCCTAAATATAATCGCCAATGCCTGACAATTTTCATACATGAAGTAAGCATTTAGGAGTATGTGTGTGTATGAGTGTGTGTATGTGTGTGTGTGTGTGTTACTGAGGATTGACCCCAGGGGCATTCTACCTCCAAGGTCCACCCCTAGTCCTTTATATTTTTTATGTGAAAGCAGGGTCTTGCTAAGTTGCTGAGCACCTCAGTAAGTTACTGAGGCTGACTTCCAACTTGTGATTCTCCAGTCTCAGCCTCCAAGTACTGGGATTACAGGCATGTACCACCATGCCTCATTTAAACATTTAGTTTTGACCATCACAAAAATATCATTCACATAAATGCTGCTAATGAATGTGAATAACTAACATTTACTGAATTCTAATTATCTCCCTGGAACTGGCATGAGTTCTTGAGTATATCATTGCACTAATCATCACAGGAAACCAAAAATTAACATTACTCTCATTTTTATTAATAAAACAACTAAGCCATGGAAAAGTTAAGTAATGCTAAAACAAAGTGAAATTGACATTTAAACCCAGGCAATTTGACTACAGAGTCATTATTTTCAATTCCTTCTCTGTACACCATACCAACTGTATAACTATTTTAATTACTCCATCTATTCTGTGCTTACTTTTGAGCTATCTGGTATGAGGATTTGAAAATAATTCAAGCTGGGCATGATGGTGCATGCCTGTAATCCCAGTAACTGGGATGCTGAGGCAGGAGGTTCTCAGTTTCAGGCCAGTCTCAGCAACTTAGTGAGATTCTCAGCAACCTAGAGATACTCTGTTTAAAAAAACAACAAAAATGAAAATGGTTGGGCGTGTTGCTCAGAGGTATAATGCTGATGAGTTCAATCCCTGGTAGGAAGGAAGGAAGGAAGGAAGAAAGGAAGGAAGGAAGGAAAGAAAAACAACACAAAATCTAATTGTGCAAAGAATTTAATACTTATGTTTAGGTAATATTTATTATATACTCTGATAATAATTATAGCTTTTAATATAAGTGAGAATGGGTTTATCACTCAGGCTCCTTTGGGGAAATGGTGAAAACTCACCTAAACTTGAATAAGATAAAATATTGGTGTAATCAAAGATAAATGGCAATTCAAATACATGAATTATGTAATATAAGAAATTAAAATAAAGTACAAATAATAAGCATGGAATATATTAGGGAATTGTCAATATATTCCCCCAAACTCTGGTCATCTTGATTATCTTAATTAGGAAATTCTCCCTGTTAAGATTCTTATATCTTATTTATAAAATCTTCTAGGGCTCAGAATTACCTGAAATTTTGAAATATGCCTCTGGTATTATACCTCAACTCACTTATTAGACTCCTAAGTTAGTGTTTCACTTTAATGTCTATATATGGTAGAAGAAACTTGCTATTCATTATTGTAATTTCTTTCAAAACACAGGGAATTACCATGATACATAAATTGAATACAAATATCTAAGGTTAGAGATCAAATGGATCATAAGTTAATGAGACTGACTTTATTATGTGGGGTCTCAATGATCTTGAGATTACTTCTTAAAGAAAAGCTTCAAAATTCAGGTGAACAATGTGTTCTTTTTAATAAGAAACTATTCGATTCTCTATTATTTGAAATTGCAACAAATTCTAAAACCCATCAAAGCACTATTATATATTATGAGCTAGGAAATTGAGTGGTTATTCTTGATGATTTATTTTATCCTTCAATAATCTTAAGAAGGTAGCTATAGTTTAAGACCTAAATGAAATAAGACAATTATATTTGCACTAAAGCCATAGCTCTGACCATTGTGGCAATCAAAGGAAATAAAAGACCATGAATTGCAAAGCTCTCTCTGAAATTAATGGGTAGCTTCCTAAAGTGAACTATTTAAGTAAGTATCTGTATTTAAAATTTACTATTGTGTTACTGTATAAACTACCACCTAGGGAGTTTTATATGTAGAATACTATAGGCAAAGGTTAACAAATATTTATTGCCAAGTTGATAATGAAAAGTGTAAATTAAATGCATTAAGAGCATATGCTACCTGACAATTGTATGCCATGCAAGATTCTGGGATGAAAGGTGGGTGGTGGTGGTAATGTAAATTTTTTCTCAGAATTTAAATTCTCATATTATTGGAGTTTTACAAATAACTTCAAATATTTTCTCTTTTAAAAAAATGAATACATTTCTATTTTCAGAAAAATACAGAGCTATTTAATATATAGAGCAATTTTCTCTTTTGGATCAATAGACTTACAAAGACACATTCAATGTATTTTATTAATATTTCTAAGTGGCCTAGTGATTTTTGACGTGTAATTAAGGCTGTAGTGCCATTAGGGAATGTGAAGTTTTTTAAAACTTTATACAAGTAGTGAGTTATGGTTTTTCAATGTAACTAAATACTATGAAGAAAATTATAGAAATGATTAAAATAACAAAATGATCTAAAAGTAATATGTTATTAGATAGGTAAGAACATGAAGGGTGAGATGGCCTAAAGAAAACTGAATTTCAACAATTATCTTTACACATAATGATCTAAGTTGTCTCAGGTCTTGTGTATTAAGATAAAATATTTATATAATTTAAATGTTGAGCAAAATATATTAGAGAAAATTTTCTTTGAAGAGAAATAGTACTACTGAAACTATCAAATGATATGTCTTGTATCATATTCTGATATATATATATATATATATATACATACACTTGGGTTAGAAAGAAATGACAGTAATGATAAAATTAAATACAAATAAATATTTATCCATAAAAGGGTGTATATATATATATATATATATATATATATATATACACTCTCTCTCTGTGTATATACATATATATATATATATATATATGATTATATACTCTTATATATACATATATACTCTTTTTACCAGGCTTGTGTTTTACATTATTTTTAAGGAATTTGTTTTTTGATTTGTAGGGATTGAACATTGGGGCATTCTATCTAGAACTACACTTAGCCTTTTTTAAAGGGTCTCACTAAGTTGCTGAGGGTCTTGCTAAATTGCTGAGCCTGGCCTCAGACCTGCGATCTTCCTGTCTCAGCCTCCCAAAGGCTAGGATTATAAACATGCACACAACTGTACTTGGCTTTTTAAGGATTTTTATTTAAGAAATCTTGTAACAAAACAAAAAGACAGTTCACATAGATCGATCCAAGATGATATACTCAGTTGAAATTATCTGTGCCTTTTGCACTCAGATTCTGGCATCTTATCTGGCACTCCAGAAATTGAAGGTCTCAGTGTCCACCCAGACTTGATGAATCAGAATCTGGATTTAATAAACCCACATTAAGCTTGAAGAGCACTGTTTTAGAATGTATTATTCTGATCAAAAGTGCTATGTATATGAAGTGCTTACCCTTGTGCAAATACCTTCTTCTTTCTCAGTATTAATGTAAAAGCATCTTGAAACCAGCACTCAGATCTGTATCCTTAGCAGTATGCATTTCCCTCACTGAAGGAATTACTTTTAAAAATGGATAAATGGATGAATATAGTCAATATAAATGTTCTATTAGGATAAATTGGAAGAAAGGCTTTAAGGAAAAGGGATAAAAGGAAGTTATATTTGCAAACTAAAATCAGAGGAAGGGAAGAGCTGAAATTAAATGTCTTTCATGTAAAAAATCATAAAAAATTCCATCAGAATAATTTAAAGACAAAAAATCAAGAAGGTTTTTGTGATACAATATTAGCATATAACTTACAACATCAATAGGTCAAGGATATGGAAAAAGAAACCTTTCTTATACTTTTAGTGGGAACATAAATTAGTTCAGACATAATAGAAAAATTATGGCATAAAATTCCTTTATAAATTAAAACTATAACTTCCACATGATACAGCAATCCCATTCCTGAGTATAAATCTAAATTAAATAAAATTAGTATGTTGAAGAAATATTTATACTTCCATGTTCATTAAATACATAGAATGGATTATTATTCAACCTTAAAAAAGGAAGGAAATTTAATCTGAGATAGGAGGATCGCAGGTTCCTTAGCAAGTAGTGGGACTCTCATCAACCTAGAAAGACCTTGTTTCAAAATAAAAATAAAACAGACTAAGGGTATAGCTCAGAGGTAGAATGCCCCTGGGTTCCATCCTCAGTACCAGAAAAATAAAAATTAAATTGAATACTAAATAAATAAATAAAATAACACACGTAAAGATGGTAAACATCACTGTCATTAGATAAACGAAAATTGAGACTATGTTAAGCTATCACTGCACATCTATTGAGAAGGGTCTCCTGTCAATAAAATGTGATATCATGAAAATGTTGAGTTTGCATGTATAGCCATTCTGAAAACTAGCATGACAGTTTACAAAATAAAATAAGCAGTTACCATGTGAGTATATAATTGCACTCTTAGACATTTGTCTCAGAGGGGGGAAAATAAACAATGTCCAGATAAAATCATATACAGAATTATTCATAGCAGTTTGATTTATAATAACAAAAAAAAGAACCAAAAGAAATAACCAAAATGCTCTTCAATAATGAATAGTTTAAAACAAAACCAAGGGCAGTACCTCTGTGCCATGAATCTCTAGAGAATAGTTAGAGTTTAAAAAGCCAGTCTCTAAAATTCACATATAAAATGAATTTGTTTACATAAGATAAATTAACTGACAAATTAGAGATGGCTAATAGATTACATATAATTTTGTCAGGGGTTAGAGATGGTGGCTGGATTGCCTATGTGTTACTATAACATGGTAGCACACGGTAGATGTTGATCTTTCAGCTATAGTTCTGTGTCATGATTGCAGTGGTCATTACATGAATCTGCACCTTGATAAGATATGTAACCATGCATACACGTTGTACCAACACCTGGTTTTGATGTTGTATTGTATTTTGTAGGACGAACCACTGAGAGAAAGGGAATGGATAGTACTTGTGCCTTCTCTGCTCTACTTCTGCAACCTTCTTTGTAACTAATTATCACAAAATAAAAATATCAAGTATCTAAGAAATAACATGCATTAAAAAGAAAATGCAAACCATATTAAGCTCTAAGCCTATGTATAGATATCCATAGTTTACCTAATATTTCTATGTATATTTTTATTAAAGATGCTCTATACAGATGTCGTCTACATTCTGATAGTGTCAGCATTATCGGAAAGCTCTTAGAAATCCAGAATGTAATACCCAACCCATTATCTGCTATATCAGAGTTGACCTTTAGATAAAATTCCCCAAATTTGAATATACATGAAAATTTAATATCTCAGATCTATAAAAAGTAAATGATATAATTTTCAAACACACTCTAAGTCTTGGTGAATATTGAAAATTCCTTGTCCAATCAACTAAGTTTATGATTGATTTCCAAAGAATGCTGGATAAACCTAGAGGCCAAGCTGAGTAAATCTGAGTGATTGATCTTTGCAGTCTATAACCAGGAATGAAGAAATTTATATTTTATCTATGTGTGACTTCTTATCCATGAGGGGAGATGCCCCTTTCCTCCTTATTATTAATTTAGCAGCTTTCTGTAGTTCTTGGCCAAGGAAGATGGACTATGACCGGTGAGGAACCAGAGATACTATTGAATAGAGATTTTATTTACCTCTGATTTGCCTATAATATCTATCATTTGCTTTCCTCATCTACTCTGGATTCTCCTACCACAGATAGATGATTTTAATATATCAATAAACCTGATTACTGGAGTATTTTTCATGTAGTCACTTCAGAATAGTGAACTTTTTAAATTTTCTTGACAGTTAAGATAGTTAAGAAGAAAGTCTTTTCCTGCTGCAAAATGCTAAGTAAACTCTGTTCAAAAATGAGAGGCCCCTGTAATCCCAGCATTCGGGAGGCTGAGACCGGAGGATCCGGGTTCGAGGTCAGCCTCAGCTACCTAGTGAGGCACTCTGCAACTTAGTGAGACCCGGTTTCAAAATAAAGAATTAAAAAATAGGGCTGGGGATATAGATCGGAGGTAGAATGCCCCTGAGTTCAATCCCCAGTACCGCAAAAAAAAAAAAAAAAAAAAAAAAAATGAGAGGCCCGAAGCTATGAGTTAGGAATCTAGTCAAGAAACAATAACAATAAAAAGGAAGAAAAGCTACTCCTAACAGAAAATTTTGAAAAATTTCAATGAGCTATAGGGCAAGGGAGCCTATACAAATGGACATAAGTATGACAGATGATGTAGGGCAGAGAACAAAAATGAGGCCGGGAACCACGTAAGTTGAAAGTAAACTGCCCTCTAATGTAGCAGAAACATTCCTTTATAAGACTAATAAATCTCATTTCTCTTTCACTGTCTCTCTCTTGTTTTCTATCTCTAAATAAACTACTTTTATTTGAACAGAGTGAAGCTTTATTAAGGCCCTGCAGAGTTACTCCACCAGTCTAAGCTTTCACCTGCAATATGCAAATGTTTCTGACTCACCACACTTTTACTGAAATTCAATATCACCTAGTGGTCTGTATTATTCTGTTATAACATAGCTTAGCATAGCACGAAATGCACATGACTATAGAAAGAGGAAATTAATGAAGAGACTGAATTATGGGTCACATTACCATTTTATAAAACTGAAATAGCACTTGTAGAAGAATCCCGAGGCAAACATAAGGAAGAGAACAAATATCTTTAAGTGTCTGCAGAAATCAAGAAGATAAGTATGAAACTCCACATAGAAAGAAATTTAAGCTCTGAGTCAATTTTATTTAAACATAAAAGAGAATGAATTCACCACATGCTATGTAGTTGGCACAGTCTAAAAGAAAGATATCCAGTACTTATTTCTTTAGAAAATATTCAAGTTTTAATTACTTTTTATGAAAAAAAAAAAACCAGAGTGCTTGCAATACTAAAAAATAGACATGTAAGGCAAAGATTCAAGAGAAATAAATACAACTTTGAAATTTATTTTAATAGTTTTATGCATATTTTAAAACCAAATGGACAACTATTTTCTTAACACAATTTGTATATACTTTAATATACATTTAGTACAACGTATATGCATGAAAATTTAAGGGCCACTAGTAAGGCTCAGAGATTAAATTTCTATCTGTGTTGCACTATTCATGGCAATATCTTTCTATTTATTTTGATGATTAGAAAATATCCTGTTGTCTAACAATAAAGTCTAGAAATTCTATGAAGAATTTATGTTTTTATTACTTTATTTTCTTTATTTGAATTACATCAACTCTTCTCTCATCACCAATTTGAGATATTATTATTATTATGATAATAGTACAAGCATTTAAAAATGCCAATAGAAAAATGCATACTTCTCTTCAAATTTATTGTCAGTTAAATCATGCTACTTTGGAAAATTTGCTTCTTTATTAAATTTTGCAGTATTGAGGATCAAACTCCAGGCCTTCCATGTGGTAGCCAAGTGCTCTACTACTGAGCTACGCCCCTACCCCTGAAAATTAGCTTTATGACAGGCATGTCTATATAAAATGTACTTCATTCCTTTGGTACACATCAAGCTGGCAAGATAAGCAATACTCAGTAAATAACTTAATGATACATAATTTCAAGTTGAGTATTTAAAATACATACTAACAAAACATAATGCAATTTCTTGTTAAGGCTTTTTTTTCCCCCTCTAATCAATAAAGGATGACACTATATCCATCATGCAAGAAAACTGGGAATACAAGAAGAATACAAAACTTCTATTTTTTTTTTAAATTCCTTAATGTATAAGACTGAGATATAATCAATATTATGAATCAATATTTGGAAAAAATGATTGCTGTATTTATCTGCTTTTTAATTTTGTTTTGATATATCAGAACAAAAAAGAAACAGAAAAAAAACAAATAAAGAGACAATAATAAAATAGATATGAACTTAAACTTTACTAAATAATATAGCACCTATCTATATGAAATTTACTTCTGTTCAAAATGCTTGTTCAGTAAGAGTGAAAGCTATAGAGAGTTTAAAGGTAGATATATGAATGCCTGGGCTCTGGTTCTTTTTACCCATACACCTTATACCTGTCACAGAATTTTGTAAATGCTCAGAACACTTCATTTTTACATTGAGACACTAGAACTTCTGAAGAGAACCTTCAGAAATCTTTAAAAATATGATAAAATTCTTAGGAGTACTGGCTTTTTATTAGGACTCTTAATATGTAAATAATTGGAGCTTATTGTGTGTCAAGCTGTGCTATGAGGAGGGCTTGTTCCTTTATTCCCTCCTTTAATCATTCATGTGTTTTTTTTTTTTTTTGCGGTACTGGGGATTGAACTCAGGGGCATTCTACCTCCGAGCTACACCCCCAGCCCTATTTTTTTTTTTTTATTCTTTATTTTGAAACCGAGTCTCACTAAGTTGCGGAGTGCCTCACTAGGTAGCTGAGGCTGGCCGCGAACCCGGATCCTCTGGTCTCAGCCTCCCAAATGCTGGGATTACAAGCGTGCGCCACCACGCCCGGCTTCATTCATGTGTTTTTCATGAATGTATTCAGTGCCTTCCAGGTGCAAGGCTTTATGCTGAGCTCTAGAAACACATGGTGAACAAACACATATAGTTACTGAGAGTCTAGTATAGCATTTGCTAACCTTTGGTTTATGAATCCTTAAGGATTTAATTAATATGTTGTAAGGAATTCTTTTGTTAAAAGTTACAAAATGGCCTTGAATTGAATCCTCATTTCTTTAGTAGTATGGTAATTTATAAATACTCTATAAAATGAAAGCACTTAAGAACTTCTGAGCATGTACTGAGTAACACGAGACAAATGGCACTTTAATTGTTTTGAATCTTACTATGCAGGATATGATGGACATTGTATTTGCTTATGTCACCCTCAGGTCTTTTAGTAATATTTTATATATATCCTTCACATGCAGTATATTCATTTTGTGTTATAATTATTTCTGGAGAATTTTTACATCAAGTTTTTCCATTGTAAGTGGCCTGTTATTATATATAATATAGATATTTACTACTTGATTGTGATTTTTTTATGCAAGAAGTTTATTGATTTGTATTGGCTAATTTAGTACGTTTTTAATGTTATTTTAATGAAATATGTCTTTAATTTCCTTCTTGGAAATTCTCTTCTTTGTGGAATATCATATGACTATTTATTTGTTTATTTATCTTGATACTGGGGATTTAATGTGGGGCATTCTGTCTCCGAGCTACAGCTACACCCCCAGTCCTTTTTATTTTTTGATTTTGAAATAGGGTTTTGCTATCTTGTTGAGAGTGTCTCTAAGTTTCTGAGACTGCTCTCAAACCTGAGCTCCTTCTGCCTCAGTCTCTCAAGTACTGGTATTACTGGCATGTACCATCACGCTTGGTAGACTATATATTCAAAGATCTATTTCTGCTTTTTCTTTGCAATTCCATTGATCTTTTTATCTCATTTTTCATCAATACCGAACCGCCTTCTTTACTATATCATTAAAGTAATTATTGAAATCAATGTGAGTCATCTTTTCTTCTTATTCAGTATTATGTTAAATAATCTAGATTTCTTTATTTTTTACATATAATTTAGAATCAGATTGTTATTAACAATATCATTTTTTAAAATTTTGATTTTTATTGGGTTGAACCTTTTGATAAAATTGGGAAGAATTAGTATTTTAACATTATTTAGGTTCTAACCTCATCTATATGGAATATTTATTTCTTAGATTTTTCTCTCATTTTTCATCATTATTTTGTAGTTTTCTACATATACTTTTTATTCATGTATTTTACATCATTTTACATATGCAAGTCATATCATTAACACTCTTATTTGTGGCCATATTTATTTTACTTTGATGTTACTTTTGCAATAATAGATTCAGTGATTGCTCCCCACTTGCTTTTTTTTTCTTTTTTTTGGTAAGACCACTTGATTAATTTTCTGCTTTGTTGAAGATCGATGTTTAGTACCTCCTAAAAGAAGAGCTTATGGTAACTAACTTCCATAAGTTGTAACGAGATTTTATTGAATAACCATTTTTTACTACAAATATCTCATAGTATCACTCTTTCCTATCACTGAATGTATTAATGGAGATGTAGGACAGAAGGTTTCCCTTTCCCAGTACAGATGACTATAACTATTTACACCTTAGCTTAGATCTTCAGTGCTTGTAACAAAATATATCCTAGTGTTAATTACTGTATGGCAAAAAATTCCTTGTAAAAATATGGATTTTTAAATATTTAAATATATCAGCATTTGTAAATATTTTACTTTCTAAAAAAAATTTTTCGAAGCAGGATTTACTTAGTTGCTGAGGGCCTTGCTAAGTTGCTGAGGCTGGTTACAAATCTATAATTCTCTTGTTTCAGACTCTCAAAAAGTACTGAGATGACAAGCATGTGCCATCATGCCTAACTCTATCTTTCTCATATACATATATATCTATATGTAAGACATATATATCTCTCATATACATATATATGCATATACATATATACATATATGTCTATTGTATACATATGTACATATACATATATATGTATATGAGATATATATGTCTATCATCTTTAATCTCTCATCTATCTATCATCATATCTATCTATCATCTATCATCTATGTATAATCTATCATATATCTATACTTTTTTAACTTAGAAAAGGCCACAGATTGAGTTCATGTGTCTGTGAGTGGCTTCAGGGAAGAGTGATGAAGTAAAAGTCTGGGATTGCCTCTTGCCAGTTATGTTCTGGCCACACGAGCCTCTGTCTTCTCTCCACATTAAAATGCCTGGAAGCTTTAGAAAAAATTCTCTAACTTCATTTAAATAAAACCTCTGAGTTATATTTTATCAATGAGAATCAGCCACTTGAAATTTGGAAGTCAAATTTCAAGTAGAAGCTACTATTGCTTTGGCAGTGGTAGGAAGCTTATGGCATTTGGCATATATCCAATAGGACATTTTTCCAGAAGCATATGGCTTTCTCCATAAATAAGACATTTAATGTATCAGGTAGCTAAGATCATTACTGGTGGTTTCTTGTAATTTCTTCATTTCTAATGGCAATTTTCTTGGCTTTTAATCTCCACTGCAAGCACTTTGTTAAGCCTCCAATTCCCTGTATTTATACTTGTATGATCAAAAGATCTAAGTTAGATTCAATTCTCTTGATCAAACCCTGAGGAAGAGAGTTGTCAACTTCAGATTTCTTGAAACAAGTTTACAATTACATATCTTTATATCAATAAATTATTTTTTTTATTTTTTTTATTTTTTGCGGTACTGGGGATGGAACTCAGGGGATTCTACCTCCGAGCTATACCCCCAGCCCTATTTTTTATTCTTTATTTTGAAACCGAGTCTCACTAAGTTGCGGAGTGCCTCACTAGGTAGCTGAGGCTGGTCGCGAACCCGGATCCTCCAGTCTCAGCCTCCCGAATGCTGGGATTACAAGCATGCGCCACCATGCCCGGCTTTTATATCAATAAATTAGATGCACACATACCAGCAATTGAATCAGAATAAAGTGATCCAAGTTTTGGCAAGGGTTGTAATAGCTGCAATAACTTTTAGAGATATCATTGGCGGTACTTTGGTAGTAACATTTATTATCTAGCAACTGTGAAATATTGGTAGAAACCATAATGTATATTTGCCTTCAAAAGGTTGACATTGGACTAATTCTGGACTACTATTTCAGGTAGCATCTTTTCTGATGTAGCCACATTCTTGTTACTCAAAAAATCTTGGACTTTCACTAATCTACATACTTTCTAATACTTTTGCTCTTCTACTTGGAGTTAGTTGTTTGTCCCTTACACAATTACTGACAGAACCTCAATGATAGAGTAAATGAGAATGGAGTGATCATAGCCAAAGAGTAGAGTGTCAACACATCTAGGAGAAGGAATATGGACTGGTTAAGTTAACAGCAGAGAAAACAATTAGGGACAGAAGATGCACCTGTGGCAATGAATTCAGTGCCAATCATCAAATGATCCACTGTCTTCCCCTGGAAAAGTAGACTCTCTGTAGGAAAGGTCAAGTAATATAAAGTCCAACTCATACTCTTTGCCAGAATTTTCTATCCCTTTTTATATTTTTTCTTCTCCTAGCACCCATCACCACTGGACATGACATATATGCATTCAACTTGTTTTTGGATCATCTTATTAAAATGATAGTTCCAAATGGGTGTGGTGGTGCAGGCCTATAATCCTAGTACTAGAATATCTAGTACTGAGAGGCTAAGACAGGAGGAGCTCAGGTTCAAGACCAGCTTCAGCATTGTAGAGAAACTCTCTTCAACCTAGTGAGACTCTGTTTCATGTTTCAAAACAAAAAATAAAAAGAACTGAGGGATAGCTTAGAGGTAGAATATCCCTGGATTCAATTTCTAGTATCAATAAATAAATGAATAAACAAATAAATATATAAATACAAAAATAAACAATAAAATGATAGCTTCATTGAATGAAGATATTACCTTTTGTTCATTGTAATCTATGTCCCTTAAGCATAGACTGGTGTGTGAGATAGAATTTTCAATAATTTATTATTTAATAGGTAAATATATACAATGGGAAATAAATTTACAGTAGAAAACTTATAGACTGACTATTTAAAAGACTGAGAGGGAAGAATGATTATATCAACTGCTCTGCTTCATCTTACATCAGGAGATGTAACTGTTGAGAACAGTAGTGCAAGCCTGTGATCCCAGAAACTCAGAGGGCTGAGGCAGTAAAATCACAAGTTTAAGTCCAGCATTGGCAATGTATAGAGGGCCTATCTCAAGATAAAAAAAAATAAAATAAAAAATAAAGGCTGAGGATGTAGTTCAGTGGCACAGCACCACTGGGTTCAAACCCCAGTACTGAAAAAACGAAATAACAAACCAAACAACAAAAAAATAAAAACAAAAGTAAGCTCACCTTTTTAAGTTCTTTGATTATATTAAATTCCAGGAAGTTTCTATGATTATGCTGAAAGAATATCTTATTCTTTCCACCACACAGCTAAAAGAACAACAACAACAACAAAAATCAAATTTCAAGTTTGCTCTTGCCAAATTTTATTATTACTTGTTCAAATCCCTTCTAATATAGATTTTTTTACATCCTTATTTCGCATTTAAGTAAATTGGAGAATTGACTGAAAAAGCAGAGGTAGAATTTGAAAGTTTAGAATCATTCAACCATTCTACAAATCTTCATTGATTATTTATTCTGAAGATTCCTTAGCAACCTTTCTAAAAAAGGAAAAAAAATTAGTAAGAAAAAATGAATATTACTCAAGCCCCACCATCACTGTCCTCTATTTCTCCAGAATAAACTAAAGTATGCTTTGTGGATCAATTATAAAGTCAAGCAGAAGAATTGCATGGAAGGGCTATAAAGTTGTTGTAAAGTTTATAATTTAGAAAAAAAATCAGAAGAAAAACATCAATGAATAATTTCTAAAAATTGTATAAAATTAGGGCTTAACATAATCTAAGTTTGGGTAGAATATTTGCCAGATATTCTGTACTCAGTGTGGTAAGTCAAGCAGATGGGAGTGGTTATAATCACTCTATTTGATTAGTTGACACATTTAGGTTCAGTAGTGGTCCAAGAAGCCTAAATTTGAGATGCTAGGAATTACTGATTATATTGTAATGAAAAAAAATCAAGAATATAAATAAATACAAATTTTGAGTGGACTTATCAGGTGTAAGACACTCACTCCAAACTATATTCTCTAAAGGACCCAGAGGTCAATTCATTCACCAAATCATTAAGAAATCTATTGACAAAGGACCTTTACAGTCTTTAAAAAAAAAGGAGTTGTAGATTAATTACTCTCTGTAGGGCAATATTTCTGTTAAATAGTCCTTTGATTTCAATTGGAGTCTAGGATTCCCAAGATAGCAAATCTGGGAAAGTATTTCATAAAACATCGGAGGCAGGTTCTGTAAATCTCACTTCTAGAGTTCCTAGAGTAGAATTGCAGTCATATTTTTTTCAGAGGAACTATGTACTAAAAAATCCAAAATACTCAGCTGCTAATGTTAGAGGGAATGTTAAAGAATGACCTTGAGCTCATCATGAACTCCAACAATAACACCTCTATGAGCCACTCCTCATAGTGGAGCTTAGTTGGTCAGGTAATATGTATTTTTCGCAATGAATCTTTTAATTCCACCTAATTTTTTTCCTAGTCATTAAACAAATATTCGTAAGAGTAGCTGGAAAAATTATACTATCAGCTTTACTCTCCAATGAATCATTAGAGCATGAAGAAACAAATACACAAATATTTCTCCCAAAATGTGTAACATAGGCAATACTATTGGTGGGCCTCCTTTCACCAAAGTGATGAGGATCTGCTGTTGTTGTATGAACAACTTGCTGGACTAGTAGATAGCTTCCTTCCCAAGTATATCTTGGAATATTCTCTCACAACAAACCAGATACTCCATGACAGGATGATGATATTTGGAATAGTCCTAGTGTTTTTCTCATTTGACAAGATAGTTACATGGAACTGAGGTTTCTTTCTCTTACTTAATTTCAGTTCCTGGTATACTTGGTGTTTTTCATATAATTTTGTAAAATTATAAGAAATTCTACATGCAAATATATGACCATATAAAGTATGAACATATTTAATGTAATAGGTTGAGATCCATATTTGTTTGGGATAGGCTTGGGTAAGAACAATTAGTGTTATAATATATTTATTATCGGGAGGTTGAGACCGGAGGATCCGGGTTCGCGGCCAGCCTCAGCTACCTAGTGAGGCACTCTGCAACTTAGTGAGACTCGGTTTCAAAATAAAGAATAAAAAATAGGGCTGGGGGTGTAACTTGGAGGTAGAATGCCCCTGAGTTCAATCCCTAGTGCCACACACACACACACACACACACACACACACACAATATATATATATATATATATATATATATATATATATATATATATATATTAATATTTTTCTCTCTGTACTCCAAAGTGTTTTTATCTCTATAACAAATAATCTTAAAAATTGCACCCCTTTCATTGGGCTCATAATACTTCTCACCTTATTTAAACAATGGTTCTTATAATACCAAGTGCCATAGAAAATGTTATCACTCTTAAGGTATAAAAGTTTTTTGGGTAAAAATTTAATAACACTACATTTAGAGGTTAGTTTCAGGATCTGTAGCTATGAACTGACAATACTTTATGGTCTTTTCTCTCAGTCAATGGGAAAAAGGAGCCAAATATTTCACTATTACATCTGGTAATTCACTTTGAAAAAAAATCTGCTTGTTTTCCTACTAGAAATATGACTTAGCATTTTTATATCCAAATTAAAACACTTCTTGTATATACACACATTGACTCCTTTAATAGGAAAATAAGGTTTTCTCTGAACTTGCAAGCAACAGGAGTTATCCTGGTGGGTAAGGTGAATTCTCTAGGGCATCCTCTAATGATTCCACTGTCAGAATCAAAATGTTAAGGACTCAGATAACTAAGGTATCAAATTTTGGATTATGGTACATGGTACTAATGTATAGAATTTGAATACATTGCTCTGTGTGCGTGTGTTTGTGTATGTATGTGTGTGTGTGTGTGTGTGTGTGTGTGTGTGTTTTAAATTGTGGAAGCAAAATAGTATTATGGTAACATGAATACATAACATTTATCTACCTTTCAAAAGGTATCAGACACTGTTCCAAGTACATTTCATAAATAACTAATTTAAACCTATATTCTATATTCTAAAGTAGGCATTATTTTTAAGATATATACTGTTAGGGCATGTAAATCTTAAAAATGATTTTTATTACCTCCCTAAAGCATCTTTTTCTCCTACATGATAGAGTAAGCACTTCTATAGAAATGAAATAGAATTAAATGTAAGGTCTAAAGAAAATTGAATGTGGAGCAAACAGCGAACACAATCTAACAGGTCCTTCCTACCCTTTTGTCTAAAGCCAATCATTCTAAAAATTTCAATTAAATATAGTGTTCACTGCTGAGCATTGCAGCACACACCTATAATCCTAGTACTTGGGAGGCTGAGACAGGAGGATCACAGGTTTAAGATCAGCTTCAGAAACTTAGCAAGACTCTAAGCAAACTATGGAAACCCTACTTATAGATAAAAATCAAAACAGGTCTGGGGGTGTAGTTCAGAGGCAGAATGTCACTGGGTTCAATGCCAAGTAACACACACACACACACACACACACACACACACACACACACACACATACACAGTGTCCTTGTTCTTGCTCTTTTCTCTTTATTTTCCATTAGCTTTTCAATTCTGCAACTTTAAAGATGAAAACCAACAATTATTAATAGCTATGCAGATATTAGTGTTACTGTTATTTTTACATATTATGTTTGTCAAAAATTTAGGTTGACAAATTTAAGATCTTCAGGATAATTTAATCAATAGTTTTGAATCTGAAAAACTAATTATTTGCTAAAGTTTAATAGATGCAAGAGAAAAAAAAAAGTCAGCTCTTTGAAAATATAACACTTGTCTCTGGTGATTCATGTGCATCTATGTCCACTGATTTCTGAATTTTACACTAGCCAGGACTTCTCTGAATGATGGCTGGGGATAGAAAGCAGGCTTTGTATCAGCAAACACTTACCATCTTCCTGCAGATGTTGTAAAAAGCTTCACTGATTTGTCCTACAATCAGCTGGGCAATTGTTTCATTTTTATTCTCTATGAAATCCAATATATCCATTTTAGACTGACTGACAGGCATGGATTTTTCTTCTGGTGAATTTTTTGCTACCATTCTAAATGCAAGGCTGATGGGCATTGCCTTTGTAAAATACTGGAAATAATTTCTAACCTCTCTCTAAAACTGAAATCCGCCATAGCAACTGACCATTTATGAACGATTCCAAGGGTTTTTATCTAAATTTGTAACCTTAGGAAAACTTATATTCTATGCATAAAAACCAAATTAAATCATTTTATTTTACAAAGCCTTATTCAAACCATTATATTTAGCAAGACCAAGTAAAAATATATAGTGACTTCTGTGAAATTGTCTAGTATCCTAAACATAAGAAATGTTATATGTTATACATAGCCTAAGTAAATAAAAACAGTCTCAACATGTTGAATTTCTTAAAAATTTATTCTGTTTTTCTATCTATTATTTAGTATATTTTAAAAAGATACTTTTAGACTCAAGCTCTATCAGTGATTGTGAACCTATGCTTTTTTAAGTAAATCTATCATAAAGTAAATTAATTTTAATCATACTAAAAAGAACATATAAATTAACTGAATTGAGTATTACTTCAGAAAGCTATCAGGCTAAGCTGTATACTAACCCCAAAATTACTTTCATAAATATATACAGTTTTGACACACTTTTAAATGTATTTCTAGATACCCTTGGGAGATTTTTTTTTACTTTGCCCTTTGATAATGAATCTTCATCATCATTGTATTACAGTAGAAATTGTTTTAAATAAGATAATATAGATGAATAATACCAATTTTGCCAAAGCAAGATATAATATAAAATTATAGGATTGATAATCTCATATGTCATGAAATGATGTTTCCAAATGAATTTCTAAATGAAGATGCCACATTTGTCAAAGAAAGGTTGTCTTATTCTTTCAAGAGGCATAATTTAAAGGGGCCAGCTACTGAAATATATTCATTTTGGAATGCTTATCAATCAATTTAACTGATACAAACTCAAATTTCTCCAAGATGATAATCTACATAATGATAAACCTTGGAATACTTAACAACAAACTCTAGTAATTTCTTATCAAAAGCATTGTTTTAAATCCAGTTTGTGAAATCATCCAGAAAACTGACAGTATTTTATTTAGTGTATCTAGAGAGAGGATTGTAAGTCTGTTGACTGTGTGACAGAGTACAATAAATAACAATGTCTAACAGAAAACAAATAATATGCTAAAAATAGTTTAAAATTTTTTCAAGGATAATGAAAACCAACAAGAGATAATGAAACATCTCAGTGTTACAAGGTGAAATACAGGCAGGTGTAAATATGCTTGGGTTGCCATAACAAGTTACCGCAGGCTGAATGAGTAAAACAGGACAATTTTCTCATGATTCTGAAGGACAGAAGTCCATTGTGAAATTGTTGGCAGAGTTGGTTTCAGCCTGAGGCTTCTCTCTTCGGCCTTTAGATAGCTATTTTCTGCCAGTATCTTCCCATGGTCATTTCTCTGTATGTCTCTGTTCCATCTCTTATTTACAAATAAGTCCTATTGAATCAAGTCTTACCCCAGTGCTGCCTTTTAACCTTAATTACCTCTTTAAAGACCTTATTTCTACATACAGTCCTGTTCTGTGGTACTGGGAGTTAGAATGTCAACATAGGAATTTGGAGGGAAACACAACTCAGTCCATAACTGAGGACAAATGCTTGAGAGTTGAAACTATAGAAAAAAAATTACCACTAGGAATCCTCTGTAGAGGATAGAGCCATTGCCAACATGTTTTAGTATCTTATCATCTTATATCCTAGCTGAATTTGAGCATAAATGATTAGGGAGGCTGGTCAACACATTCCACTGGTGTTATTCTCCCAGGGAACAAAGCAAGATGGAAAAAGGTAGGAAGTAGTATGCATAAACAAACTCAGTACTGTCTAGCTCTGTTCCTATCACTTTTGTGAATAAAAATTAAACCTCCACAGAAGAAAACCACAAAGATGTATCAGCCACTGTAATATCAAGGGTGATTTTAATTCAATTATGTTTTCACCTGAAAATAAACATGTCTTAAATAGCATATATGGGGGAGAGAAATTATCAAAAGAAAAATCAATTCACATAACACATAGTTGCTATAGTAACACTTTTAAAATTGTTATGAGACTTAAGTTTCTAATCCTGGCTGCTGAGTATCCTTTTATTTTCTTCCTATTAAAACAGCCAGGATGTTGGTTAGAAGATATCTTAATCAACATGATCACTGATGTAATGAAAGACTGACCATGCAACTTAGAGAAAGGAAGATTTGTTTGCTCACAGCTTTTTGAAGATTCAGGGTTCAGTCAATGTAAATCTGGCATCTTTGAATCTTAGGGCATGGCTATGACGGAGAGGGTGGAGCACATGGGCTCTGATCCTCACATCATGGAAGCCAGAAGCAAGAGAGAACAGGGGAAGGAGAGGACCTTTTATAATCCCCAAGGTCACACCCCAAGGACCCCACTTTAGCTACCAAGCTGCACTTTCAACATTGTTATTTTTTTCTCTGTGAGTGCTAGGAAGACATTAAAAATCTAAACTATTAGAGCCGGGTGTGGTGGCGCACGCTTGTAATCCCAGCATTCGGGAGGCTGAGACCGGAGGATCCGGGTTCGCGGCCAGCCTCAGCTACCTAGTGAGGCCCTCCGCAACTTAGTGAGACTTGGTTTCAAAATAAAGAATAAAAAATAGGGCTGGGGGCGTAGCTCGGAGGTAGAAGGCCCCTGAGTTCAATCCCCAGTATCGCAAAAAAAAAAAAAAAATCTAAACTATTACACCGTGCCCCTGGTTCCCCTGGATCTCATGGATGCCTCACAGTGCAAAACGAATTTAGTCCATCTCCAAGATTTCTCATAGTCTTAACAGTTCCAGCATCGTTCAAAAGTCCCAAAGTCCAAAATTACTTTTGAAACTCTAGATTTCAGAAGAAATCTCTTGGCTGTGAGCCACTGTAAAAGAAAAGAAAAGGACAGTCCAAACATCCAATATTCAATGGCACACAGTAAACATTTGCATTCCCAAATGGAGGAACAGGAAGATAGAAAGAAGGAATGGTAATGAAACAACATCAAAATCTAGCAGGGCAAACATTTGATCCTGCAGCTACATTTCTGACATCTGGGTTACGTTTTAATGAAATTTGATCTCTAAGGGGCCTTGGCAGCTCCATTCCCATGGACTGGTTGGTTGCAAAGTGCAGGCCTCCAGCCTGGTTCTATGGCTCACAGCTTGCAGCCTTTCCTCATGGTCATTCCACAGTTCTGGTATTGCTAAATCATATTTTGTTTTGTTTTGTTTTCTTGCAACCTTGGCTACACCCTTACATTTTCACAAATTGCCCCATTCGAGCCTGCTTTAAGAGACTCTGATCTTGCCACACATTGCCTGACTTCCCAGACCTTCTTTTGAAATCTGAGGATAAGCCTTCATGACCTCTTTTTTTAGAGTAAAGCCAGGATTATGTGAGAGCCCAAACCATTTAACTGTCAGCTGGAAATGTAGTCATATCCTTTTCAATCAGCTACTGAGCCCTTCTTTCTTTAGTTCTGTACTTGGACTTCAACTATCAGAACCATATTTCTTACTTTTTTATGTAAATCTTCAACTGCAATGACTGCATTTCTTTCTTTGTTTCTAATCAAAGCATAGAACCTCCCTTCAGCCATCTTACTTTAATAGCACCATATCTCTGGATCCCAGCTTTACATGTAGTCTTTATGGCCAAATTGCAAATGTATAGTTTCTCCTTTTTGCTTTCTGTTCCTGAAGTTTGGTGTATAACTGGCTGAATGCAGATATCAGTATCCACAGTGCAGTTTAGATATTTTGCTGTTTTGAGATTTTCCCTGCCAGTTTAATCAGTCCATCATCTTTAAGTTTTGTCTTATACAAAGTTTCAGGACATGGGCAAAATGCCAATAAGCTCTTTGTCAAAATATAACACACCTGTGGACTCTTCTTCATTTTCCTATGTAGTCCTCTTTGCCCTCTCAAATCTCCTGAGCACAGTCTCTCATGTTGACCTTTCTAGCCACATTCTAACTCTTCCAAATTCCTCTCACAAACCAGTTCCAAAGACTCATAAAACACCTGGTCAGAGTTAGATATAGCAGGGACTCCACTTCTCCAGTATTAATTTCTGTCTCAGTCAGCATTGTCACTGCTGTAATCCAGAAAAACTCACCATTCAACTTAAAGAAAATAAGATTTAGTTTCTCAGAATTTTTTAGAGATTCAGGGTTCAGTCCATGTGAAGCTGGTATCTTTGGATCTCAGAGCTTAGTAGTAAGAAGAGAGAGAGGGAGCACACAGGCTTTACTTCTCACATCAGGGAAGTCAAAAGCAAGATAAAGAGAGAGAGAGCTGGGAAGGAGAGGACCTTATATAATCCTCAAGGCCACACCCCCAAAGGCCCCTCCTTAGCAACCAAGCCTACTTCCAACATTGCTACCTTGTTTCCATGAGGGTTATGGGGAAATTCTAAATCCAAACCTTTCCTGATAGAATTCTGGTAGAGTTATGGAAATTATCATTTTTTTTCATGTTGTTTTTAACTTTTGATGGCCTGTAATTATTGGGCTTTCTCTTTTATAAATGCAAATGTTTATTTTGGAATAATTTTGGTTTTAATTTTTAAATTTTTTTAACCTCCCAACACATTTATTTATTTATTTTATATATAATACCTCATATTAAACTATAGCCAAAATCCATATGCCTGATATTTTAATACAAATTAAATATAATTTCAAGCACTAAATCTATCAAAGTGGAGTTCCGGCGGAGAGCGTGGTGCGAGACGGACGGCGGCCTGCTCCCCGGAGCCCTCTGGGGCCCTCCGGCCTCAGGCCGGCGGGAAAGCTGGAGGGCCCGGGGACGGGCCGCGGCGTCCCCCTGCAGGTCCCGGGGCCCTCGCGGCGCCGCCTATGGGCCGGTCCAGCCATCGAAGCGCCGGCGAACCTCTCGCCTCCCCCCACCTCGTGACCTGATGGCCGCGACGGCCTGTCGGAACCGGACCCTGCGGGCTGCTGGGTCCCGTCACAACCCTGTCCGGCCCAGGAGAAGCCCCCGCCCGGCCGCCGAGGAAGTGGCGCCTTTGGGTGGCAACGGGCGTGGCGTGCGAGAAGAATGGCGGCTGCCGAACCCCGCGGAGGCCGTTTAGGGGCTTGGAGAGCCCGAGAAGGCGAGGGCGCGGCCTCGGCGGTAGAGTGGAGTCGCACCGATCTGGATCCTGGGGTAGCCGTGCGCCCGCCGAAGGAAACCTCACCTCGTCCCTTTGCCAACGACGATGAACAAAGGTCTTAACCGTCCTGGAAAGTGAGCGAATTCCCCGGCGAGGACAGGTGGAACTGTTAGCTGGCCATCCGGCGGTTGGTCTTCGTTCTACCAAAGAGAACCGGTAGAGTAACAGACCACATTTGCCAATCGGAAAAGCCCACGACCCTTTGGGAAGATTACTGACCGTTTGTAGAAGGCCTGTGTATATAATATGAAAAAGCTGCTCTCAACTTCCCCCCAACCTTTTTCAAAAGAAAACTTTCGCTACATCTGGACATTCTAGATGTAAAAAGGTTGCCGACGTATGATAAAACAGAAAATAACACATCTTGTAAATGCCCATTTATTTTTTAAAAACCAGAAATGTTTTCTGGAAGTGACT
>PVLC010018675.1:0-16312 GCA_004027655.1 Graphiurus murinus
TTCAAAATAAATTAAAAAAAAAAAAATTAAAAGGCTGGGGATGTTGCTCAGAGGTAGAATGCCCCTAAATTCAATCCCCAGTACCACATACACACACACACACACACACACACACACACACACACACACACACACACACAAAAAGTTCCCACCTGATCCTATTACTCTCTGGCTTGAAGTCATTATTGGGGCCCCAATGCCCTACACAGAGCAGCCTTGAAGTGTCTCTGACTCTCCTCCCACCTCCCTTCCTCAGCTGTTCCTCTGCAGCCATGCTCACCTCCTTGCAGCTCTAGACCACCCCAGGCGCACCCCACCTCAGGGTGCTTGCTTTAAGGGTCTCATAGCAGCCACCTGCGGCTCAGACCTTGCTGCCGTGCCCCACCCCCCAGCAGAGAATTTCTCTGATCATCTTACCTGAAATAATCACCCTCCACAACCACCGTCCCTTGCTCCCTAAACCTTTGCCTTGATTTTTCTTTCTTCCGAACATGTTCATATTATATTATTCATTTTTCTTTCTATTTAATGGCTGTCTCCCCACATTAGAATGCAAACTCCATGAGGTCCGGGGCTTTGGCAGTCTACTTTTCACTGTTATATCACTGGCCCCTGGAGCAATAGTAGTAGCACAGACAGGCCCTCAAGAGATGCTTGCTGAGCCGGGCGTGGTGGCGCATGCTTGTAATCCCAGCATTCGGGAGGCTGAGACCGGAGGATCCGGGTTCGAATCCAGCCTCAGCTACCTAGTGAGGCCCTCCGCAACTTAGTGAGACCCAGTTTCAAAATAACGAATAAAAAATAGGGCTGGGGGTGTAGCTCGGAGGTAGATTGCCCCTGAGTTCAATCCCCAGTACCGCAAAAAATGGTGTGCTCCTGTAATCTCAGTACTCAGGAGACTGAGGCAGAAGGATCGCAGGTTTGAGGCCAACCTCAGGAACTGAGCAAGACCTGTTTCAAAATAAAAATGACTGGGGGTGTAACTCAGAGGTAGAATGCCCTTGTGTTCAATCCCCAATGTGAAAAACAAATAATAATTTTTTTAAAAGGAAAAAAAAAGAAAGAAAGAAAAGACACAGACAAGGAAAAGAAAAGCGTGAAAGAATGATAAAGTCCATTTCTTCCCAACTTAGAGTGACTGTTAAGAAAACAGCCACATGTACTGTCTGAGACAATCCAGGTGTGTCACCTGCGAACTAACAGTACACAGGTGAAAGGGGCATGAGGCCAAGAAAGAGAATGCCAAAGACTGGGGCGGCTTTGCAAACATGATTCCTGGGGCCTGCGTCAAGGCAGGTGTGAGGCAGCCTTGCCAGCTAAATAATCCTTCCATCATAGACTTGTTTGCAGAAGATAATGCAGGGATCCATACTGATTCAGTTATTCATCTCAAACAGACTGCAGGGGCTGTGGTGAAGTTTGGCTTTACAAAGTCATCCAGGGGGTCCACGTTTTGTTGTTGTTTGTTTGTTTGTTTTTGTTTTGTGTGTGTGTGTGTGTGCGCGCGCGCGCGCGTTCTTTTTTGGTGTTCTTGTTTTGCCTTCCATGGAATATTCTCCACACCAGAATCATCAATGCTATCTCATCCATATCACTTCTGCAGGAAAGGGGAAATAAAGGAAATCAGGGGAAAGCCATTTGCTTTTAAGGAGATAACATGGCAGCTTCACACTGTACTTTTGGTCAGAGTCAAACTTGGTCACGTAACCACGCTTAGGTACAAAGACCAGAAAAAGAGGCTCAAGCTTGGCATCCACACGTTCTGCTACAACTCGTGATAGAGGGAATTTTTCTAGAAGAGAGAAATGGATATTGAGGGACAGTCTGTACTTAAATGATTAGTTGAGTGCTCTGGGGCAACCTACTATGGTTCAGACACTATTCAAGGCCCTATAATATATACAAAGACAATTCACATATTTGACATAAGACAGGCACATACTATAACACAAGATACACTATAAAATAATCCTGGTGCAAAGTGCTACCAGTTCAAAGTAGAAAAACTGGGAAGCTCAGAAATGAAGTTGCTTTGAGAGACAGAAAAGGAGGGAAGGAGACACGTTGGATGGAGCAAAGGGCTAGAGGGGAGGGCACATCTAAGAAAAGTGGGCCTCGGCTGTCTGACTTAGTTCCAGCAGAAAGAAAATTCTGGGCAAAGACTCTGATGACTTCTCACTTCTTTTCATTTGGCACGGGAACTGACAGAGGCTTTTTGAACAGGGGAGTGATAGGATCAGAGTTGGCTGTGCAAAGACTATCAGGGAATAGAGAGTGGGGGAGAATAGGAGAGCCTGAGGGTGGAGAGATCAGGTGGAAGGTCAGAGTGTTTTCTTCTGAGACAACTTAATAGGAAATTAAAAAATTAAACGCCTCCCAAATCACCTTGGTCAAATATCAAGCTAGATTGCATGCCTTTAACGTAGACATATTGAGCACCTGCCACGGTGATGATAGTGACTCTCAAACTTTTCTTTTTTTTTTTTTTTTTTTTTTTTTGTGGTACTGTGGATTGAACTCAGGGGCATTCCACCTCCGAGCTATACTCCCAGCCCTATTTTTTATTCTTTATTTTGAAACAGGGTCTGACTAAGTTGCGGAGTGCCTCACTAGGTAGCTGAGGCTGGCCTCGAACCCGGATCCTCCAGTCTCAGCCTCCCAAATGCTGGGATTACAAGCGTGCGCCACCACGCCCGGCTACTCTCAAACTTTTCTGTATAGGAAGAAACAAATGTCTTCGCCTCAATCCATTTTCACAAATGGATTTGGAAAGAAAGATTGCATAAAACAATACTTCAGCCAAGCCAGCCTCATTTTCTACTCTTGTTTTTTTGTTTGTTTGTTTGTTTTGTTTTTGTTTTGTTTTTGTTTTTGTTTTTTGCGGTGCTAGGGATTGAACCCAGGGGCATTCTACCTCTGAGCTACCCCCCCCCAGCCCTATTTTGTATCTTTTATTTTAAAACAGGTCTCACTAAGTTGTGGAGTGCTCACTAGGTAGCTGAATCTGGCCAAGAACCTGCGATCCTCCTGTCTCAGCCTCCCAAATTCTGGGATTACAAGCGTGTGCCACCACGCCGGCTCTAGTCCGTCTTGATTCTTAATTCTAGACTAAATTTATTTATCATTTGAAAAACACATTTTTAGGCACCATAAGGAAAGCAGGAGCAATACAGTATAAGAGCTCTCTAAATTTTCTAAAGGGTTATCTGTTAGAGGAAAGAAAAACAGGTACAAACACAAATAACCACAAGACAAGGCAGGGAAATCATGGACTTTGGGAGCGGGAGGGACCTGAGAGGCCATCTCACCTCAACATTTCACATAATTAGCAAGAAAATGCAGTGCATAAATATTTAGTAACTTAACAGTATAAAGTAAGTTAGTAATGGAGATACAAGATAAACAAAACCTCTTGGCAAGGTTCAAGTCCCTTCTTATGTTACTAAGTTTTTTTTAAGTAGGATTACAAAAATTACTCTATATGTAATTTTAGTTTAATTTGGATTAAGAAATCATTACTTTTTTTCTTTTTCTTTGTGCATGTGTGTGTGTGTGTGTGTGTGTGTGTGTGCATGCACACATGCACTTGTGGTATTAGGAATTGAACCCAGGGGCATTTTACCTCTTATCTACATCCCTGGCCCTATTTTATTTTTCTATTTTGAAACAGGGTCTCGCTAGGTTGATGAGAGTCTCACTTCTTGCTGAAGCTGTCCTCAAACCTGCAATCTTTCTGTCTCAGCCTCCCAACTACTAGGATTACAGGCATGTGCCACCACACCTGGCTGAGCAAATATTACTTTTAATAAAAATACTATTCAGAAGTTCTATCCATAAGATCATTGCAGTATTTAAATATTCACTTATTTATTATATCTAATAATAAATAAGACTAGCAATGAGACACATTTTTTTTTTTTTTTTCGGTACTGGGGATTGAACACAGGGGCATTCTACCTCCGAGCTATACCCCCAGCCCTATTTTTTTTTTTTAATTCTTTATTTTGAAACAGGGTCACACTAAGTTGCAGAGTGCCTCACTAAGCAGCTGAGGCTGGTCGAGAACCCGGATCTTCCGGTCTCAGGCTCCCAAATGCTGGGATTACAAGCGTGCACCACCACGCCTGGCTGAGACACAAATTTAAAGTTGTATGAAGTATGACTTATGTCACTCAAGTCAGTAGATCTTGGTGACAGAATTATCTTCCCTTTATAGATAATATCAAAAGTAGGAGTTGGGTGTGGTGGGTGCACTCCTGTAATCCCAGTACTTGGAAGGCTGAGACAGGAGGATGGCAGGTTCGAGGATAGCCTCAGCCAAGTAGTGAGATTATCATCTACCTAGCAAGACTCTGTTTCAAAATAAAAATAAAAATAGGACTAGGGGTATAATAGCTCAGAGGTAGAATGTCCCTGGGCTCAATACCCACTACCACAAAAAATACATTTTATATATATATGTATGTATTTGAGGTCACTGAGTCCTTCAGGAAAAAGCACTAGTCGAATGCACTGACTCTACTTTTCTCCTCCAATCCCCATCTCCATCAATAAAAGACTGAGTGTCTTGATTTTCTGCCCACCATCCTAGCCTATGATCAGCTCCTCAAAAGATTCTGTGCTGTTGTGGGTTACATTGTTGTCCTCAAGTTTTCTGTTGTGTGGGACAATCTATCATTTCAGCTTATGGCTTTGATATGGCTGCTGAATAAGTAGTAAAGCAGATATTTGAGCTACAGGCCTCATCGATCTTTTTGCATATTTCCTCCCTTGAGTGTCAACAGTCAAGCTCCCTTGATGATTTCCATTTAAAAATATTATAAAGGGAGCTTTTAAAATGTTATTGGTAAATGACAAAACTTTCCATTAAATTACCCATGTCAACATCTTCCGTTCTAAACTCTTTGTTTTCAATTTTTAAGGCATTGCTCAATTAAAACATATTTAGTGAATTAAGCTACTCTACCTTTTTCTGGTATTTAAAAAAATTGGTTGTGATGGTTTACTCTTATTTCACAAGTTTAATAAGAAAGTTGGGTATATTGTGATATAATTGCAACTCAAGTACTCTTATGTTTAAATATCTATTTTATTCATGCTTATAGAGAATATTTATAAAAACATGTGAAAGTCTCATTTTGATATTACAATTTTTGTAAATTATTATGCAGTGCTAATTTTTGTTCAAAACATGTAAAGGACAGATATATGCATATGCTCACATATAGTTTAAGTATTTAATGGTTTATTGTAAAACAGGGAATTTATTACATTTCTTATTAGGCCCCTCTTCTGCCAATGTTTTGTATAGAAATTTTTCACAAACTATATGAAGACAAGGTTCTTTATAGTTGCTTTTGGCATTTATGGTTTGGACCTAGTTGTACTGCATTTTTAACAACTAAATGAATTCCACATGAAAAGAGCTATTCTCACTCTCTCTCTCCTCTCCATTGAAACCCACAGACGTCTTGCCGGAAACGCTTTGACATACATTCCCAAGGGAGCATTTGCTGGCCTTTACAGTCTGAAAGTCCTGTAAGTAAACTGAGTGTTATTGGATATATTTCTAATTTTAGCATCAAATGGTTGCTGATTCACTTGAAAGAATTAAGACCCTCTAATAAGCTACTTGAATTTTTTAGATCATTTAAATTCAAGTCTACCTTCACTGATGTCATAGAGCTGTATTTGGCTAATTTTGTGTGTGAAAAAATTTATCTCTCTGTATCAACTTTAATATCTAAAATTGCCTCTAAATAACCACCTTACCAACTTGAACTTTTTTTTTTTTTTTTTTTTTTGCGGTACTGGGGATTGAACTCAGGGGCATTCTATCTCCGAGCTACACTCTCAGCCCTATTTTTTATTCTTTATTTTGAAACTGAGTCTCACTAAGTTGCGGAGTGCCTCACTGCTGAGGCTGGCCGCGAACCCGGATCCTCTGGTCTCAGCCTCCCGAATGCTGGGATTACAAGCATGCGCCACCACGCCGGCTCCAACTTGAACTTTTATAAGAGCATTTCTCTTTCTCTTTGTGTTATGAAGTTGGAAAATATGTCTCAAATGACTTTGACCATGGAGTGAATAAGTCACTAGAGTGCTGACATAATGAGATCACAGCTTCAAATCAATTTCATTTCCTTATGATGTGCTGAATAAGACTCACTAAAGTATAGCCTAGTTTTTCTTCTACCTGTGAGTAGATGTGGAAAAGCTGACTGCATAGCAAATACACCAAGTAATTGTTTAATTAAGAAATGCTAATTCAAGCCGGGTGTGGTGGCACATGGAGGATCCGAGTTCACGGCCAGCCTCAGCTACCACCAGGAGGATCCAAGTTCACGGCCAGCCTCAGCTACCACCAGGAGGATCCAAGTTCACGGCCAGCCTCAGCTACCTAGTGAGGCACTCCGCAACTTAGTGAGACTCGGTTTCAAAATAAAGAATAAAAAAAAATAGGGCTGGGGGTATAGCTCGGAGGTAGAACGCCCCTGAGTTCAACCCCCAGTACCGCAAAAAAAAAAAAAAAGAAATGCTAATCCATTGAGAATTAGAAATGTGGCTTTCTGCCAGGCGTGGTGGCGCACGCTTGTAATACCAGCATTCAGGAGGCTGACACCGGAGGATCCGGATTCGCCACCAGCCTCAGCTACCTAGTGAGACTTAGTGAGACTCGGTTTCAAAATAAAGAAAAAAAAAAAATAGGGCTGGGGGTGTAGCTCGGAGGTAGAATGCCCCTGAGTTCAATCCCCAGTACCGCAAAAAAAAAAAAAAAGAAAGAAATGTGGCTTTCTTATTAATGTTCAACTTCCCAATTTATATCTCAGAACACTCAGTATTATTGAATACCTCCTTCTAATACTCATTGCTTAATTTTCTTTTTGTTTGTTCTGTGTAGGAACACCTAAGTAGAGAAAAATCAATAATGCAAATTGAAAGCCATTCTTGAGAAATTTTATCTCAGAAAAAAATATCCTGACTTTATTTCCTTTCTTTGAGATCAGTGTTATTAACTCTTAAAAGCATTTATTTCTGCTTAAAGAAAATTGCATTTCAGTGACCTGAGAGATCTGTAGGTTTAAAAAAGCAGTTTGATTCAATTTAAGATTTTGTTAAGAGTTCAATTCAATAGCAGAACCTTTGGTTGGCCTGCTTAGGTGATTGGGTTTGTTTTCCCTTCTCTAGTTTGGGTCACTTTTACTATTAAGAATAAATATTTTTAAGTTGTCATATTTCCAAACCCTGTTGCTAATTCACTACATGATAAAATTCTGAGTTGCAGCATCAGGTCCAATCCACCTATATCTCCATGAACCCAGCTAAATATTTGGAACCATTCAAAATGTAGCATGAAAGCCAAGTTTAGATAAGACGACTAAAGTGATTTTTTTTCCTGTTACAAGCTTTGTACCACAAAGTATTTTGGATGCTTACTAAATGAATTATACTATAATCAATTATTTTAATTCACTTAACACAATGTATACTGGGTATAAGAGCTACTGCATGTAAGTGTATCTCCAGCCATCATAATTTATTTGAAATGAATATGTAATATGAATGCATATAAATTATATAATATGAACATATAATCTATTATAATTACATAGAAATTATAATTTCAAATTCTTTAATTTTTATGTTTGAATTACTCCATCACACTTTCTTGTATGATTTTTTCCATCACACTTACTTGAAAATTTTCTAGTTACACAATTATATATTACTAATTGCACCATATTTCTACTGAATATTTCTTTTTTTTTTTTTTTTTTTTAATATAGAACCCTTCAGAAATTTGCATGTCATCCTTGAGCAGGGGCCATGCAAATCTTCTCTGTATTGTTCCAATTTTAGTAAATGTGCTGCCAAAACAAGCACATCTACTAAATATTTCTCACAATGCACTAAAGACCTATAGAATTAGAGACATCATCTGTCTTGGTCTTAGTATATCCCCAGCATCTAGAACAGTATCTGACTCAAGGCAGACATTCAATAAAGCTTGTGGAATTAATAATTTAGACTCATGATACAGAGAAAACAAGGAAGCTCTAGACCTGCCAATGTTTCCTTAATTTTGTATGATATTGACTCAATGCTATATGTTTATTAATGGAATATCTACTGTGTGCTAAACAAAAAAGGTGTGCCTTCATATCCAATATGGGCATCTACCTGCAAGTAGATTTCATTTACCCAAAATGCTTATCACACACTCTGCTTCCTCTGGTGCATTTTGCCTGAACAGTCCAGAGAGTGTTGGCTTAATCTGATTGAGAAATGAAAGTCATAGGTACTACAGGGTGGATATGGTTTGAGTTCATTTCCCAAAGTTTCATGTGTTGACTGCTTGGTCCTAGATTGACAATGTTGAGGTAGTAGAAGCTTTAAGAAGTGGGACCTAGCAGAAGGTTGTCACTTCCCTGGGGATGCCATTCTCAGGAAGGATTAACATAATTCTCACCAGGACCCTTGATATATCCTGCAATAGCAAATATTTATAAAAAGAGGATTGCAGGTTTGAGGCTAGCCTCAGCAACTTTAGTGAGACTCTGTTTCAAAACAAAAAATAAAATGGGCTGGGGGGTGTGACTTGGAGGTAGAATGCCCCTAGGTTCAATAGCCGGTACCAAAAAAGTAATATTCATTTGGGGCCTTGACCTGAGTAAGCAGAATATATAATAAAAGAAAAGAAAGATAACAGTGATTCAACCCATTGAAATGAAGAATGGAGATGTCAACAGCCATCATTGGCTAAGCTGTATTATATCAAAAATATTATTACTGTGAAGCTGGGCGTCGTGGCGCACGCTTGTAATCCCAGTATTTAGGAGGCTGAGACCGGAGGATCCAGGTTCACGGCCAGCCTCAGCTGCTTAGTGAGGCCCTTTGCAACTTAGTGAGACCCTGTTTCAAAATAAAGAATAAAAAATCAGACTGAGGGTGTAGCTCAGAGGTAGAATGCCCCTGGGTTCCACCCCCAGTACCACAAAAAAAAAAAAAAAAAAAAAAAAGTTATTACTGTGAACTATGAAAGATCACTGATAATTAAGATTATTATCCCTGTAAATATTGGCCCTACTAAAAAAATAAGTCATTGGTTTCATATTGAGAAATACTTTATCAGTCGGGCATGATGGCGCACGCTTGTAATCCCAGCATTTGGGAGGCTGAGACCGGAGGATCCAGGTTTGCGGCCAGCCTCAGCTACCTAGTGAGGCACTCCACAACTTAGTGAGACCCTATTTCAAAATAAAGAATAAAAAATAGGGCTGTGGGTATAGCTCGGAGGTAGAATGCCCCTAAGTTCAATCCTCAGTACTGCAAAAAAAGAAAAAGAAAGAAAAATACTTTATCCAATGGAATTTTTTTGTTGTTGTTGTTGGGTTTTTTTTGTTTTTTGTTTTTTTGTTTTGCGGTACTGGGGATTGAACTCAGAGGCATTCTACCTCCGAGCTATACCCCATCCCTATTTTTTATTTTTTATTTTTGAAACAGAGTCTCACTAAGTTGCGGAGTGCCTCACTAGGTAGCTGAGGCTGGCTGTGAACCCAGATCCTCAGGTCTCAGCCTCCCAAATGCTGGGATTACAAGCATGCGCCACCACGCCCCCGGCTTTATCCAATGGAATTCTGAACCAGGCTTTCCTCAAAAAAGGTTCACTATCACATGCCTATAATTCCAGCTATGAAAGAGGCTGAGGCAGGAGAATCAGATCACAAGATCAAGGCCAGCCTCAGCAATTTAGCAAGATCCTGTATCAAAATAAAAGGGGGGGGGTGAAGATGTAGCTCATTGGTAGAGGACCCCTGAGTTCAATCCCCAGTACCAAAAAAAAAAAAAGAAGCAGGTTTCCCCATTCCCATGTAAACCCAGAATAGAACCTTATATCTACACAAAGGACAATTAAGCAGAGGGAATACCTAAGAATTGCATCATCGATTGTCATAGTCAACAAGTTGTTTCCTCTCTAGCTTTTATTTAGTCCTACTGAGGGGAAAATGTACAGTTAGAGAAGCTTGTACATGAAATACTATATGAATAGTGAATATTTTAAAGATCATCAGGAGAGCTGGGCGTGGTGGCGCACGCTTGTAATCCTAGCATTTGGGAGGCTGAGATCGGAGGACCCGGGTTTGCGGCCAGCCTCAGCTACCTAGTGAGACACTCCGCAACTTAGTGAGACTCGATTCCAAAATAAAGAATAAAAAATAGGGCTGGGGGTATAGCTCAGAGGTAGAATGCCACTGAGTTCGATCCCCAGTATTAAAAAATAAATAACGATCCTCAGGAAAGAAACTAAGGAAATATGAAGTCATCCTTTTGTCTCTAGAGAAAGTGTTTCATCTTTTCTTACCCACTTGTGCATGATAAAAATGAAGTTATATGCCTCCACCCATATTCGGGCATGCTACATTCTGCTTATATTCCATGTATTCAGTAAGGAGTATTTGCAAAAGACATCAGCAGCCATGTGAATGCTTTTCGTTTTAATTGTACTCTGTAGTACTATAAACCCTTTAATTGTTTTCTCTCCCACTGAAATATCTTAAACAAAAAACAGAATTTTCTAATTAACTCACTGGAGACTTATAAGGATATAATAGAGATAACGTGCTCTTGTTTTGTCATTTGAAAGTAATTAAACAAAAGTTATTTAGGGAGAGATCAGGGTTCAATTGACTTTTTATTGTTATATTTCAGGTGTTTTATTGGTAGCAGTAGTTGAAAAAACAATCACTGGGAGGTAGCTTGGGGGTAACTTTAAAAGTTATTATTATTAAACCTCATTTAAGTTCTATTTTCTGAAGGCAGAAAGATAAAGCAACTGAGAAAGTTTGCAACTGTTGAATTAAGGAAATCTACCTCAACATCTCTTATCCTCTACTTCAATTTTTCGGCTATTTTAGAAAAGCCACATTTTAAGAGTCTTGCTGTTTTGTTAGCAAAGCACAGAAGGACAATTTAATGCATATTTTGTACCAGTAATATGTTACTGACAAAGTTTACACATCAGTTAAATCCATTATCTGTATCATATTATCATTTAAATTTGTCATGAAATTAATGGGTAACTTAGAAAATGTTTCCACAAACCTAAAATTATATAATGAATTGACAGTTCTTGTAAAAAATATAAAATAACATAGAAATCTAAACTTTTAACATTCAAATTACACAAAATACGGAATTCAAATTGCAATTCTCCTGATTGTTAAGGGAAGTATGAGCCCTACCTAAAACTCAATTTTACTCATAAAGAACCAATATATTTGAGACTCTTGATTTAAGAAATTTTAGTTGAATCTAAATTTAACATAATGAAATTAGTTGAGCAGAATTATTGGAATACAAATAACAATTTTCCAGAATCTCATAGCCAGGCACAGTGACACAGGGTGGTAAGCCCTGTGACTCAGAAGGCTGAGGCAGGAGGATCTCAAGTTAGAGGCCAGCCTCAGCAATTTGGCAAAATTCTGTTCCAAAATAAAATTTTAAAGGGCCTGGGCTCAGTGGAAAAGCACTCCTGGGTTCAGTTTCCAGTACCACAAAGAGAAAAAGAAAAAAAAAATAGAATTTTCAGGCATGACGAGAAAAGCATAAATTTTAGGATCTCCAAATATTTGTCATGAGTTATTGGCATGTGAACATATATTTTTACATATGAAAGTATTGTAAACAGTTTCATATTGGGTTAATCTTCAAATGCCTCTTCAATCAGACGAAATCATTTCCATTATACAGACCAAGCATTAAAGTTTAACAGGTTTGCTAGCCAAGACTCAAAATGCAAGCCTTATCCTCAAACCCAGTCAGCCTTAAGCTCAGGTGAAATATTCTGTTAGAAATAGTTTAGCCAGGCGTGGTGGCGCACACTTGTAATCCCAGCATTCAGGAGGCTGAGACCAGAGGATCCAGGTTTATGGCCAGCCTCAACTACCTAGTGAGGCACTCTGCAACTTAGTGAGACTCAGTTTCAAAATAAAGAATAAAAAATAGGGCTGGGCGTATAGCTCGGAGGTAGAATGCCTCTGAATTCGATCCCCAGTACCGCAAAAAAAAAAAGAAAGAAATAGTTTGCAACCGGGTTTGCAGCCAGTCTCAGCTACTTAGTGAGGCCCTCCACAACTTAGTGAGACCCTGTTTCAAAACCTGGGGGTATAGTTCGGAGATAGAATGCCCCTGGGTTCAATACCACACACACACACACACATACACACAAATAGTATAGCATAGATGTTCTTTGGTGTGTGGTTTCCTCCTCAGCAGTATGGCCATTACATAGGAGCTTGTTCAAACTTCAAATTCTCTGTCCCCAGACCTACTGACCAGAAACTTAAAGGGCAGAGCCCAGCAATCTGTGCTTTAACAAGATTTCCACTGGATTATGGATTATGATGAACTCTAAAGTTTGAGAACCACTGTTACAGTTTTATTTTTCTTTTCTTTTTTATTTTTTATGTGTGTGTGTGTGGTACTGAGACTAGAACCCAGAGGCATTCTACCTCTGAGCTACATCCCCAGCCCTATTTTTGTCTTTATTTTATTATTTATTTTATTTTTTTATTTTGAAATAGGGTCTCACTAGGTTGATGAGAGTCTTACTACTTGCTGAGGCTATCCTTGAACTTGAGATTCTCCTGTCTCAGTCTTCCAAGTACTGGGATTACAGGTGTGCACCACCACACCTGGCTTAGAGTTTTCTTTTTCTTTGACTTGATTAAAACATCACATCCAGAACAATCTCACTGCCATTAGTTTTGAGAAAGGGTTTGTGAAGGTATGTAAAAAGGTCTAGCCTGTATTGTATGTACTTTCATTCCTTGAATCAACACAATAAGCCCTGAGGGGTGGGTCTTACTACTGGTCACTGAGTCCCGGAGACATTGGGCAATTTCCCAGAGGCTATAGGAAGGGAAGAGGAAGTTGGATCTGACAACCTATGAGCTCAGCCATTCTATACACCTGTGCAGCCTGAGAGTACATGCTTTCAGCAAGGCTTCCTCAAAAGGATGCAGTGGGAAGTCCATCGAGCTTCGGAGTTAGACATCCCTAGAATCAAATCTTAGCCATGCACTAATGAAAATAAGCTTTAATAGTAGAGGGGAGACACCAGGCAAATTATTTCTGAAATCCAAATATATATTGGTGACCTGAGAATCTGAAATATTTTCTCAAAGTTTCTGCTTTCCTGAAATAGTCTTCTGCCTCAGGCTTACATGAACCATGAAATACTGAATTAAAAAAAAAAGCAAGATTATGTTATAAACACTTATGAAAAAGGTAGCAGCCAAGTGTGGTGGCGTACGCTTGTAATCCCAGCATTTGGGAGGCTGAGACTGTAGGATCCCGGTTCATGGCCAGCCTCAACTACTTAGTGAGGCCCTCCGCAACTTAGTGAGACCCTGTTTCAAAAAAATAAAAAATAGAGCTGGGGCTGTAGCTCAGAGGTAGAATGCCCCCAGGTTCCATCCCCAATACGGAAAAAAAAAAAAGGTAGCAAAATATAAAGAATCTAATGAAATTTTTTCCATATTATTTTCCCACTATTTTTCATTGTTGCCAGGTTTTGCCATTCTGTAGTCTCCATGTTCTGGGGAGAGGGGGCGGGAGCTTTAACTAAGGACAGCAAAGGCACAAATATTTCACAAAAAAGAATTCAGCTTATATCAAAATGCATCTATGCACAGAAAGGAGGGAGGTCTTTAGTAGCTTTCTTTTCTTATCTTTATTTGCATGTTATTTTGTCTATACAACCACCATAGTGATCCTTTAAAAACATAAGTTCACATCATTTCCCTGCTTAGACCCTTCAACAACGGTTTCTCATCACACTTGAAATTAAACCATATCACAGCCTGCAAATCCTCCATGAGATGGTCTCGATTCTCTCCCAGCCTTTTGCCCTCACTCGGTCCCCCTCAGCCATGATTGGTCCTTTGCTACTCCTCTAACAAGTCAAGCAAGCTCTGGCCTCAGGCTCTTGCTCTTCCCTCTTCCTTGGTAACTCTTCCCAGATGTTCCTGGGATGCTTTCTAACTTGATTCTAGTCTCTATATATACCTCACCTCCTCTGAGAGACCTTCTGTGAACCATCTTTGTTTTTTTCCAATACTGGGAATTGAACCCAGTACCCAGGGCATTCTACCTCTGAACTACACCCCCACCTCTATTTTATCTTTTTTTAAAATTTTTAATTTTTTATAATAATTGGTGCATTGTAATCATACATCTTTGTTAGGTACAAGCTGGTAAAGGCATATATGCACATACTTTTCATCTAACCCCTTCCCCAATTCCCACCCCACTCCCTTGCCCTCCCTCATTCTCAAGTTCAGTTTAGTGATTGACTTTGATATATTTGTGAAAGTACATCATGTGCATTAGGGTGTCCCCCCTACCCATCCATACCCTTCAGTTAAGTCAACTTCTTTGCTTTGAAATAGGGTCTCACTAAGTTGCTGAGGCCTGGCTAAATTGCTGAGGCTGTCCTACAACCTGTGATCCTCCTGTCTCAGCTTCCTCTTGCACCACCACTCCCAGCTCTGAACCACCTTAAAATAAAAATCTTACCTCCTGTTATCATCTATCCCAAATGAATAGAAAAGCAAATCCATGTTTTGTTTTCTATTCATAGGACTTTCTCTTGTCTCATGTTATATATTCATTTGCTTATTTTTAATTATCTGCACTCCCTATGGGAATGTAAGCTCCATTAGAGTAAAGAATTTGTCTCATGCTTTGCTGTTTTTCTGATGTTCGGCAGCGACTGATACCCTGCCTAGCTCTGTTACGGTCATTGTTCACCGTGTTGATTTTCTTTAATGTTTTCCTTTGTTTGCTTTGTATACAGTATGCTGCAGAACAATCAGCTAAGACAGGTACCCACCGAAGCTCTGCAGAACTTGCGAAGCCTTCAATCCTTGTAAGTATAGCTGCAATTGCGAAAACATACTCAAGATCTATTTGGGAAGGAGCAATGAAATGTCCACTTGACGATTTTACTTTGCCCTTTGGTTGATGGTCATACCTAAGTAAACTGTGAGCACCACTAAATTTTCTTCATGTGCTTATTAAACTCTGTATGGCAGGTGGTTGAGGAGAGGGTGCAAGTGTTAGATTTTGGTGTTTCAGGGCACAGATTTAATTACATCTGCAATCGAAACTTTCATGTAAGCAGGGTGCTTACATGATATCTCAGCATATTCAGTTTCTTTGTTTTTTAATTATCTGAACCTGGGCATGTTGTTACATTCCTGTAATCCCAGTATTTGGTTGGCTGAAACAGAAAAATCACCAGGTTTGAGGCCAACCTCAGCAACATAGTAAGTCTCAGCAACCTAGCAAGACCCTGTTTCCTAACAAAAAAAATAAAAAATAAAAAGGGCTGGGGCCCCTGGGTTCAATCCCCATTACCACAAAAATAAATAAAAATTTAAAAATAATAATAAATTATCTGAACTTGTTTGTTATCCGATTTTGCTTAATTAAATCAAGACTGAAGTTTTGCGGGGGGGGGGGGGGGGTTGGTTGGTTGGTTGGGTTTTTTGTGGAACTGGGGATTGAACCCAGGGGCATTCTGCCTCCGAGCTCCACCTCTAGCCCTATTTTTTATTCTTTATTTTGAAATAGGGTCTCACTAAATTGCGGAGTGCCTCACTAAGTAGCTAAGGCTGGCTGTGAACCTGGATCCTCTGCTCTGGTCTCAGCCTCCCAAGTATGGGATTACAAGTGTGCACCACCATGCCCGGCTTAAGACTGAAGTTTTAAAGTTCTACATATACATCAGGGACCCTCAAGTCAGGAAACTAAGATCTATCAGTATATCCTAAAGCACTACCACTGCACAGGTTTACAAACCAAGAACATTCCCATGACTACGCACAGACATATAAACACAATCTCAGATCCCCACATACCTTGGATTCACACACCACACACACATACACACACATACAAATACACCTCACAGTGATGGTGTCCTCCACTCTGAATCTACACCTTTGCCACCCCCCCCACATTTAGTTAAAACCATTGAATAAGTAAAAATAAAAAGTTATTCCTCACTAAAAGAACATTCTCTCCAGCCAAATGTTCTGGAACTTGGGTTGTAAGCATTGTGTTCGTGACTACTATACCCAAACTGTTTTGTCCCTAAATCTTCCTCTTATCAGAATGTGTAAGTGTTTACAATACATCGCACAATCTCTGATACACACATGTGTAATATATGCTCTGATTTTACTTCCACTGGAGGGTCTTGCCTGTCAAACAAAATACTGCTTTCTGGTCTTGAATGATGAGA
>PVLC010018675.1:16412-31832 GCA_004027655.1 Graphiurus murinus
TTTTAAATGAAAGAATATCTGTGCTTGAGATCATTTTAAGCTTTTAATCCAATCAAACAAAGTAACTTCCTAGGTTTTCAGCAGCCTATAGATAAATAAGCCCACAAGGGCCCCTTTGTGGCCTGGGATGGGACCATAGCACTTTCAGGAGCCACTTCGTGACAGGACAGTACCCCTCTTCTTTTGTTGCACACAGCTTTACCTGGAGGAAAGGAAGCCAAACAGCCTCATGTTGGCTTGTCTGGTGTAAAGGCACAGGGATCTAGTGGCTAAATTGAAATTGAGATAATGGCGGTGGCCAAGAAGAACTTTAAACAGCTGCAAGGCAGGCAGTAGATGAAGGATAAGAGTCTGTAACCAAAAGCCCCTATCAGCTGAAAGAAGATCACAAACAGAAGGGAACTCTTTGAGAAAGAGAAAACCACGCATCTTTTGTTCACTTGAACTGGGCGGTGCCTCTCCAATAAAGGTGTTCAGATTCAGTTTCTTACTGTCCAGAGATTGACTGTTCACCAGGTGTCTCCTGCTTTGGGTGTCTGATTCACAAGAAGAATTGCATGTTGAAACCTTACAAAGAGATAAATATAAATATGTGTTCTCTGTGGAAAAGATCAAGGGTTAATTCTGTAGGATGACATCACATCTTGACAGATCCTGGGCCCCCTGGTCACCTCGGCTGGACTTTTTCTCACTGGTGTGTGTGTGTGTGTGTGTGTGTGTGTGTGTGTGTGTTTCTGTGATATGAAAATTCAGATTTTTAGAAAAGCATTCTAAAATTGTTGAACCACCAACCCCACAGGATGTATTGTACCAGCCTGGGGCACCCCCTACCCTGGCATACTCTAGGCCAGTTTGGAGGTCTGGATCATGGCAAGTCCCTTTAAAGTTGTATTTCTTCTGCTTCCTTTAAGCAGTCCCAAAATTAAAAACGTTAGTTTTGAGTCTAATGATGATTACAAACATGCATTCCCTTCACATTCTCCATTCATGTTCCAGGTCACACTTTAGAGATTGTGTTACTTCTGTATCAATATGAGTAATGACAAGGGTGGGCACGGTGGCCCATACCTGTAGCTGAGACAGGAGGATCGCAGGTTCGAGGCCAGCCTCAGCAACTTAGTGAGGCCCTCAGCAACTTAGACCCTGTTTCAAAATAAAAAATAAAATAAGACTGGGAGTATAGCTCAGTAGTAGAACACCCCGGGTTCAATTCCCAATACCACAAAAAAATAAGAGTAATGACAAGGTGAGACCTGGTCTCCTCCCTGCTGCCTGCGAAGCCTCCCCAGCCACCCTTCTCTTATCTTATCTGACCAGAGTCAACCTTCAGATCACCACTTTGCCTTTAATTAACAGGTTTCCTTGCCGGGTGTGGTGGTGTACATTTGTAATCCCAGTACTTGGGAGGCTGAAACTGGAGGATCAGGGTTCACAGCCAGCCTCAGCTACTTAGTGAGGGTCTCCACAACTCAGTGAGACCCTGTTTCAAAATAAAGAATAAAAAAAAATAGGGCAGGGATGTAGCTCGGAGGTAGAATATCCCTGGGTTCCATCCCTAGTACCACAAGAAAAAAACAACAGCATGCACTTTTTTGCACTCTCTTGAATTCACCCTGTTTTTACCCCCACTTTATTATTTCTCTTATACATTCACTTTCTAAGAAGTACTTCAGACTCTACAGGGTCTGTGTGCTCCTCAGCCCTCTTCATAGCCAGCCTTGTCATTTCTCCAGAGGGGTTCTCAATGTTGACTGCAAATAATCAGCTAGTGATTCCCAAAGCCTTGGCTGCACCCACAACAATTAAAATTAGAATCTCTGGGAATGGGACCCAGGCATCAGTGTTTTCTAAATGACTTGATTGTAGAGTTAAATGTTTAGAAAGATTAGGAAGTGAAGTGAAGATTAGGATTAAGTGAAATTTAGCATCCTGCAGTATTTCCTCCAGTAATGAGCAAACTATTCTCCTGAATTCTTTTCAAGGCTGAAATATTAACAAAACCCATACTTTACATTCCCATATAAACTAATAATATAATTAGAATATAAAAGTCAGGCATTGCCTTGTTTGTGTTTAACTGAAAAAAGCTTGCATCTGCCTCTTAATTGTATGGACAGTCTACGGCAGACAAAGTTAAAAGGCCACATGCTAGCCAGGTATGATCGTACACACCTGTAATCCCAGTACTTGGAAGGCTGAGGTAAGAGGATTGCAGGCTCAAGGCCATCCTCAACAATTTAGGGAGACACTTGGAAACTTAGCAAGATCCTGTTTCAAAATAAAAATAAAATAGCGCTAGGGGTGTAGTTTGAAGGTAGAACCACAGCCTTCCCACCGCCCCCCCCCCAAAAAAAGAGGCCACATGCTACATTAACCTTCTATTTAAATGTTGTTTGTGGACCATCAACATCAGCTCAATCTTATGTAATAATCTGCATTTCAACAATATCTTAGGTGATTTTTATGCAAAACGCATGAAATTTATAGTGTTCTATTACACTAACCAAGTGGTCTACAAACTAAAATGGTGGACTACTGAAATAGATCACTGCGATACTCTGCTCATTGCTTTTTTTTTGCTCCACCCACATAGACTTGGCTTCATGAATGAAGCTTAAGAAACCTGATCTATTGCTATTGGTAACACTGCTGTGAGGAAGAGACAAATTGTGCTCTAGTTTCCAGGGTTGTCATTTTTCATTTGTTCCACATAAACAAAAAATGTTTCATTCATAATGAAAACACATAGGAGTGTGTGTGTGTGTGTGTGTGTGTGTGTGTGTGTGTGTGTGTGTGTGTGTTTTCTAGACTCTCTCCTAATGCTTACAAATTGCTCTGCTAAAGAATAAGGGCACAGGTCCATGTGCCAGAATCCAGCAGCCCAGAGTCTGCCCTCGTATGACAAGTACACTTGGCTTCTGACATGGCAGTGACTGCCCAGACACCGACTGGATTTTTTGTAATGTAATCAAATATAACCTAATTTCCTTTCTGTTTTTTGGAAGGGAATAGGAAATGTAATCAGAATTCACAGTGAGTTGTATTTCACCAAGAAACTTTTGGCATTGTGGACATTTGAGGATGAGGGTCAGATTACAGTGATTTGATGGAAACTCAAAACTTAACCCTCCAATACCCTCTCACCTTTGTATATTAATAGTTAAGAAATGGATCTATGAGAAACCATTGCCTTGTTTGTGATGGCCATTAATGCACTTCAAGCATCTCACTGTCATTCATGAAGCTCAAGAGGACCAAAGAGAATTATGTATTCATGTTTGTCCAGTTAACTAAAGTATTATTTAATACATGTTGATTTTCATTCCAAGTCAGCACTAGCAAAGCTCATTGTGGAATATGCATAATCACAAAGATAATGGGTTAGTGAATAGACAGTGAACAGATAATTAAACATGTCTTTATTGTTGTCTCTATTTTCTAATATTCATCCTCATAATAAAAGACTATATTTAAAACCAGAGAGAAATGTATAATTTCTGCCAGATGCACGACCGACCCATGCAAGTCACAATATCCTCAGGGCTATAGATTCTATCCCTGGACCCTGCAAAATGTCAGGAACTTCATCCAGACCCTTTATAGTAGGTTTTTGCTAATAGTAGGTTTTTTTGTTTTTGTTTTTGTTTTTGTTTTTTGCGGTACTGGGAATTGAACTCAGGGGCATTCTACCTCCGAGCTATACCCCAGCCCTATTTTTTATTCTTTATTTTGAAACAGGGTCTCACTAAGTTGTGGAGTGCCTCACTAGGTAGCTGAAGCTGTCCTCGAACCAGGATCCTCCAGTCTCAGCCTCCCAAATACTGGGATTACAAGCGTGCACCACCACACCTGGCAATAGTAGTTTTTTTTTTGACAGTAGGAAAAAAAAAAAAGACAGTGAACAGGAGGAATCAGTAAGGAAGGTAAAGCAGTAGAATGAGCAACAGTTTTCTCTATTACTATCTAGAAACCTATAGGGCTTCAAACCCAGGATATAGAATGGGGAAGAAATAACAGAAGACAAGGAAGTGTAAACAGACCAAAGCAAAGGAAGTGGAGATAACCAGATGATAAGATTAAAGATTCAAAGGGGAGAAACATTGGTAACATTGTTCTTTCCACAAAAATAGTCTCCAGATGCTAGGTGTGGTGGCATGTGAGTAATCCCAATACTTTGGAGGCTGAGAGAGGAGAATCACAGGTACTAGGACAGCCTCAGCAATGTAGTGAGACTGAACCCAGGGGCATTCTACCTCCAAGATACACCCAGCCCTATTTTTTATTCTTTATTTTGAAACAGGTTCTCACTAAGTTGCAGAGGGCCTCACTAAGTAGCTGAGGCTGGCCGCAAACCTGTGATCTTCCTGTCTCAGCCTCCCAAGTACTGGGATTACAAGCGTGGGCCACCATGCCTAGCTACTATATATATATATATATATTTTCCAGATAGAAAAGTCACAAGCCTACACAATAAAAATATACTATAGTGCCAAGTACTTGGGAGGCTGAGACAGGAGGATTACAGTTTCAAGGCCACCCTCAGCAACTTGGCAGGGCCCTCCACAACTTAGCAAGACCCTGTTTCAAAATAAAGTAGGGTCAAGGGTGTAGCTCAGAAGTATAACGCCCCTGGGTTCGATCCCTAGTACCACTATTTACACACACACTGGAGTATTAGTTTGTTTTGTTTTATTTTTTCATAAAAATGCCTGCATATTAGGTATAGCACATTGAAAGAGAGACAGACTTAGAAGTTCTAGAGGTCAAGGACTTTGCCTACTTCGATACTAAGAGTTCATTTCATGGGACCATATACAAATCAGCACCCAGAGACCTCATTGGCAAGAAAAGTTTTGCCCTGCCCCCCCCCCCCCCGAATTTAAACATGAGGGGTAAATTATGTAAGGCAAAGTCCTTTCTACACAACGTTTACAAGAAGAGACACTAAAATTGGAGCATGGGCCTCAGAATAATATATGAGGGGAAAGGTGAATCATTTATGTAAGAAGCCATGCATGAAAGATTCGCATATCAGATTATCTGCCAGTGCCATGTTACACGTCATGTTCATGGCAGTCCTGTCAGATCAAAAAAGAGAGCATGGGTATTACGAAATGAGAAGAGCAATAACCTTCTTTTGACCTTGTAATGTAAAATGAAAGTTAATTTTGGGAAGCAGACTGGACTCTGAGAAGCTAAAGGGATAACAGCTAGGGGACAGCACATTACCAGTGGGCTGAAGGATCTCAGGATCAATGGGGTTTACCATGAGTTGTGAAAAGACACGTAAGGAAAGCAGCAGAAAAAGGGAACATTGTAGAGACAAAGCCAGGACACAGAACTGATTAAACACATATGATCAGGAAAGCAGCCACAGCCCATATATACTTTTTTATTTTTTAATTTTTTATTTTTTAGTACTAGGGATTGAACTCAGGGGTGATCTACCCCACAAGCTACACCAAACACAAGCCCTTTTAAGTTTTTACTTTGAAACAAGTTCTCACTAAGTTGCTGAGGCTGACCTCGAACCTGCCATCCTGTCTCAGCCTCTCAAGTACTAGGATTACAGGCATACACCACCATGCCAGGTTTAGCAGCCAAAATTTATTAAGCACTTCTGCCTCACCATTCCACTTCATCCTTATAGCGACCTCATAAAATGCATGCTGATATTACCCCTTTCTAAGTAACAAGGAAGCAAAAACTTCCAAGAGATTAATTGACCTTCCCAAGGTCAGACAGCTTGTAATGAAGGTAGACTAGAAATGAGTTTGGGGTAAGTACTCTGTTCTGTCAGACCCTCCTATCTGCCCATTTCACCTCATTTTCTTGCCTGTCTCAGGGAATCACTTGCAAGATTGGGTGCTGATGACAGGAAGGGGAAGCTCCACAGAAACACACAGTCCCTGCGAGCAGACGGTGACAGTTCACAGAGAGGGGAAACTGTAAAGCTGCAGGACAGAAATAAGTAAATTGAAAAAAAAGGGAACAGATTAAAACTGGGCCCATCAGCCTTTTTTTTAGCATTTCTCTATGTAGAAATTGTCTCCGCTTTCATGATGAGGAAACTGTAGGTGAGAAAATTAAAAGCATCTTGACCCCATTGCAAAGAGTTGACTAGACTAACATAAGAGAAAAGGACATTCATGACAGAGGGAATTGCAGGTGCAGCAGCCTGGGGAGGTGGGGAGGGCTGTTACATTTAGGAGCAGGTTGCAGAGAGCAAATCCAAGGCTAAAGCAAAAGGCATGAGGTAAGGTATCAGAAGAGCCTAGAAAGGCAGGCAGGGCCAGACCCTGTGAAAGATCTCTTGACACCTGTCAAGGATTTCAGTCTCTACTGTAAAGTGGAAGTCCTTTCGAGGACATGAAGTAGGTTCTGTGTTATTGAAGCCGTCTGGGACAGGAAGAACTTTGTCAGAGTGGGGGCAGTGAAGACGGAGAAAGGGAGAAGGAATTGAGGAATATTTAGATGACATTGCCAATATTTTGTAATTAATTTGCTGTGATGAATGAAGAAGAAAGATGTGTCGAGGGTGACTTCTAAGTTTCTGGTTTATACAACCATAGACTTCAGTGCAGCCAGTCGCCGGACTGAGAAGCACGGGTAGAGGACTCTATTCAGTATGGCAGGTGGAAGTGGAAGATGATGCCTTCAGTCTTCAAAACTTGTGTTTGAGGAAGAACAAAACTAAATAGAGTTGGCACATAGTTTGAAATCTGGATCTGCCCCTTATTAAAAATAAATAAATTTTAGGCTTAGGTCCCCTTCCCATGCATTTCTCTTCACCTAACACTTCACCAGAATTATTTATTTGCTGACTAGCTCATAAAGTATGTGCTTCATAAAGGGCAAGGCCACATCTGCCTGGTTTACTGCTAGACCTGCAGCACCAGGTACAGTTCCTAGGATAAAGACCACCCTCAGGAAGCCGGTGCCAAGAAGACCCAAAACTCTCGAGTGGTGTTGCAGTTGGGTACTTAGGATCAGTTGCTCTTCCCAGATTAACTATGATCTATATTGTCTCATCTCCCTGCCTCCAAATCAGTGTCCCCTGGCTTTTCCCACATACCTTTCTGGGGCTGAGAGTTGAGCCCAGGGCTTTCTATAGGAATTTTATTTATTTATTTATTTATTTATTTATTTATTTATTTATTTATTTATTTATTTATTTACTGTGGTACTGGGGATTGGATTGAGAGGCATTCTACCTCCTAGCTACACCCCCAGCTGCCCTATATTTTATTTTTGTTTTTTGTTTTAAAACACAGTCTCGTTAAGTTGCTGAGACTGACCTTGAACCTGCTGTCCTCCTGTCTCAGCTTCCTAAGTACTAAGATTACAGGCATGTGCTACCAAACCTGGCTTCCTGCAGAGACTTGAGAAATGATCTACCTACCAGACTGGTTTTCTCATTCTCTCATCTGAAGACTCCCCACATTAAGAGTGGGGATGTGGAAGCCAGCTTGGTGGCACACACTTGTGATCCCAGTACTTGGGAGGCTGAAACAGGAGGATCACAGGTTTGTGGCCAGCCTCAGCAACTTTACAAGGCCCTCAGCAACTCAGTGAGACCCTGTCTCAAAATAAAAAATAAAATAGGGCTGGGGATGTAACTCGGTGGTAGAACGCCTGTGGGTTCAATCCCTAGTAACATACGGAAGGAAAGAAGGAAGGGAGGGAAGAAGGAAGGGAGGAATGGAGGGAGGAAGGGATGTGGAAAGAAATATATTGTTATTTTAGGTCTTGAGAAGTCAGGGGGTACTTAAGAACACAAAGCCCAGAATAACTATAGAAAGAGTTAGAAAAGAGACTTGATTGGGACTGAGAAATTAGAGAAAAGTTTGGCCAGATAAGTGGATGGCTAGCTCTGACTATCAGAATGGGAGGTTTGGGCTTGAAAGGAGTGGTAACTTGGAAGAACTGTAGATTCCTAACAGTGGAATGACAGAGTGCAATTTTACAGAGATTAATCTGGCAGCAGCCTACAGGATTAATTGAAGAGATAAGAGATCAAAGGCACAAGGACCAGCTCAGAGGCTGTTGCAGTAATGCAGGTGTGAAGAGATAAGAGACTTAACTAGACAGTGGAAATGGAGAGTCTCAGAGATAAAGATAAAGGGAGAAAACTTGGTGAATGATTGGCTGGAAGGTCCAAAATGACCCCTAGATTTCAAACCCTGGTGGTACTCATGGTGCCCTTGACAAAAAGAGGGTCTTTGTTTTCTATGGAGAAAAATGAAACTGAAGAAGTTACTGCTCATGTTACTTTGGCAGTAGATCATCTCCCTGTTAAAATTCACAGTAGTGGTAATGCCTGAGAAACTGAGCAACTTAATATGAAGACAATGGTTCTGGGGTGTAGCTCAGGGGTAGAGTGTTTTGCCTAGCACGCTTGAAGCCCTGGGTTCAATCCCTAGCACCACAGGAACAAACAAACAAAATGTATGGAGTCTTGCCCTCCTTGATGGTGCCAGAGACAGAGACTGGGTTCCTTTAGACACTTTTCATCTAGGTGTGTGTGTGTGTGTGTGTGTGTGTGTGTGTGTGACACACACACTGGGGATTGAACCCAGAGGCATTCTACTTTTGAACGACATCCCAGCCCCCTCCCTTTTTTTTCTTTTTGTTATGTTTTAAAATAAGATCTCACTATTGCTGAGAGTCTTGCTACATTGCCAAGGCTGTCATTGAACCTGAGATCCTCCTGTCTCCGCTTCTCAAGTACGAGGATTTCACACAAACCCATCCAGCTCTTAATCTAGATAGCTGACTAAATTCTGAATCATTGCACTTCAATGAACTTGTAGACCATCTCTCCCCAAACTGGAGAGGTGGAAATAAAATAATTGTTACCTTTTCAGAGATAGGTCTAAAGCAATGATTTTCTTCCTAGAGGATACATTAGGTTTACCAGTAAGTCAGATAGAGAAAAGAAAGAAGTGGAAATTTCTCATCTAAGCAATCATGGTCATTATATGAATTGGTATGCTTAATTATCTTCCTAAGATATATGGAACTTTTCATCCTTATGGGAAATTCATTAAAAGATGAAACCCTATATTGTGGTCAGTTCATAAATATTTACAAGTAGAAATCACTGTAACAAAAGTGACTAATGTTATTGTGAAGAATTCTTTTAAATAAATATTAATTAAATCTTTAAGTATTCATATAGATAAAAATTCTCTCCTGATGGTATTATTATAATGATCTTATGAAAAATTCAGTTCCAATGACCCACAGATTCCAGTACAATAAAATTTCCAAACAATGAAATTTTATCACAACAGAGAGTTTATGTACTTTGTTGAGTTGCATTATAAATAGAGTTGGACCTATATGACTTTTATTCTTTAAAAAGTAAAATAATAATTGAGAGTGCTTTCAGTTCCCAAAATTTATAAATGAACTAAATCACTGCAGTCCCTCAACAACTTATAACTTTCTCAAGATGGTCTCAGAAAATACAAAACTTATATACTCTATGAGAAAACTGACTATTTCTTTGAAACTTATGCCGAAAAAAATGCTTATCTAAATATAAAAGAGCAATGTCAGTCATGAAAATGCCACATTTCCTAATCCCCACAAGTTATATCCCCAGTATGCAGCTGCAACATTCTTCAGACTTTTGGCTTTTTTTTTCTTCTCTCCCAGCCATCCATGTTAATAATTGACATTATTATAGTCATCTCAGTGCAGAATTAGCCAAGATCAATGGCTTATCTTTTGACTAACGCTTTCTTCCTTATAGTTAATGGCTCATCAAAGACATTCTCAAACAAAGACATAAGTTTATGTGATACATTGGCAAGGTGTCATATATAAAATATATAAAGGACCGTTTTCTGGAACAATAACAAGAATGACCTCATAGAGTCTCTAATCCCTACAAAGATGCCATTTATAAATCAAAACTTCCCTTCTGAAGTATGCAGCAGATGGGCTTTTTTTTTTTTTTTTTTTTGACTGGGGATTGAACCCAGGGTCATTCTACTTCTGAGCTACACTCACAACCCTATTTTATTTTTTATTTTGAAACATTGCTGAGACTGGCCTTGAACCTGCGATCCTCCTGTCTCAACAAGTACTGGGATTGCAGGCTCAAGCCACTACACCTGGAAAAATGTTTCTTTTAAAAGAGGAAAATCTCACAAATAATTACATATGCATAAAAACATTAAGGAATAAAACATTACACAAAAATAAAATAAACTTTTTTGCCATTGCCTATACATAAATGATTACATTTTTGCAGATACCTTCTAGCTCCTTGCTACCTAGAACACACTGATACTACAGAATTGAGTTCACAGTGAACATGCAGCTCTGTTTTATATTCATTTTACATAAACTGAGGAATAGTGGTCCCAGTTCTTACATGGTCTCCATCTGCCTGGTTGCCTAGGCCAGAATGCTGAATCACCACAGCTTCCTTTGCCTCTTGCTCTGGCCACACCTGGTGGGTCACTTATTCCGTCAAGCCTACCTACTTAACATCCCTCCCTTCAGGCCCCTCCTCTCCACTTCCACACTTCTTCCAGGCATTGGCCTTTCTCACACTGAAGACTGCAATTGCCTGGGTCATTTACTTCCCATAGCACAGCTAGTCTTAGGGCACCTGGTCAAGAGTCAGTATGACACCCCCACATGACACACTCCAGAGGAACATTTTTATGCAGACCCTGAAGATTTCTTGGGGTGAGTGGGACATTTCTCATGGACAGGCAGCCCAGAAGCCTTCCCAGAGTGAAGTCATTCAGACTGCAAACACTTCACCTTGGATACTCAAAAGTTCTAGAAGCCTGTCAAGGTGAACTGGATGGTCTTGACCAGGTCCCATTGGTGAGGAGTGACAACACAAGTCCCTGGGCCAGAAGTTTGAGTAGCAGAATCCCTTTAGTGGAAAGTTAAGTTATTTAACATAAGCCCAGAAGTCATGGCAACACCACTTCTCATTAGTTGTAGTCCTCTATGCAGCTTTGCAGAGACTCATAAATAACAGAAATTCTGTTCTTGCACCAGATGATATATTTTCCTCAGCCATTTTAGCCTTTGGGACCACAGTGTTCCTTTTGCTGGCCTAACATAGAAGGTGTGTGAATCTCCTTTTTTTCTGTGATGGAATCCTTACTATAACACTCAATATATGTGCAGTATTGCTACTGAATATATGTACAGTAGGGGATGTTTGATGAGTAGAGAATTAGTAGTTCTGCTACTCCATATGACAAACACAAAATATTTTTTCCTTAAAGAATAAAGTCATTTGTAGAATTTTTATTGTTTTCAAAATATGTCCACATACATTTTCTCATTTAAGTCCCATAGTAATTCTGTGACATGTTGCAGTTCTGCTTTCTAGAGGTGAAAATTGACCCACAGAGAGACCACTGTATCTTCAAATCTCAAAATTAGTAAGTGGCAGAGTCTTGACTTAAATTTGTCTTAATTCTTCTAATTCAGTGCACTTTCTAGTTCACCATGTGCCCATTAGGTAGATGGTTGTAGGTGGCATAGGAAGTAGGGTAAAATTTTGTTTTAGGATTTCACTATAAACTCTCAGTGACAAAGGAGCATAAAATGAGTACCATTTCCCATATAGTGATCACTTTTCAGATTGTATTTCAAGATCATACTGAAAAGGTTTAATTTCTCTGAATTGAAAGCGAAGCCACTCCCACTGTTTTCTAAGTGTTTTCTTTTGCTCTGCCCAACTGTGTGCAGGTGTTGCGCTGCCTTGGTCACATTTTGATGGATGCATAAATGCTGCAGTCATTGCTATGAACTTTCTGTTAGAATGTACCACCTATCACATGTCACACTTCTCCTTTGCCTTCAGAACGAAGATATTATATTATGTAGTTTATCTGAAACAGAACTCTGCCCTGGTGTGTGTGTGTGTGTGCGTGTATGTGTGCGCGGGGGACTGTGCACATGTATATATTTGTGTACCACACCTAACAATAATACTAAAGGCTGAAAAATAAGGGTGTCTTCCCATAAGTCTTACTGCAGATACCTTTTAATTATTTCCATTATGAAAAATGAAAGAAACAACCTGCATTCTCAGAACTGAAATTCACTGACAATCTAGCACTCTTTCTAGCCAATTTTGCCTGCGCAGATTTTACCTCTTTCTTCTTCTTCCTCCTCCTCCTCGTCGTTGTCCTCCTCCTCCTCCTCCTCCTCCTCTTCCTCCTTCTCCTCCTCCTCTTCTTTTCTTCTTCTTCTTCTTCTTCTTCTTCTTCTTCTTCTTCTTCTTCTTCTTCTTCAAGGCTCAAAAGTCAAAAAACAACACAAATTGTTAATGAGCTCCAGATAATAATAACTTAGAATCATCAAGGCATTTTACATTTACATAGTCTTGTTGTATTATTCCTTTGGTCATAAAGCAAGCCTTTAACACAGATAAAAGACATCCCTATTTTATAGACGTTAAAGCTGAAGTGTATTGACATCTCCATGGTCCCATGGCTATAGTGGCTTGAACCTGGGACTTCTATTCCCATATCTGCACTAATTCACAGAGACTATGCTGCCTTCACACACCCTCCCTTTGTAACTTGCACCAAATACAAATAACAATGAAGCACTTTAAAAAATGGAGCTAAGTAATGTAGTTTTGTTGCTCCTGATAAGAAGTATATAATTGAGCCATACTTTATATGTGTGTTTTCTTGTATTGTGATGTTTATCTTACACTCCACTGCTTCAATATTGCATTTTCCAAGCATACGAACAGAGAATATCCAGCTACCTGAAAAGACCAGATTGACACAATATAAGCCTTTTGTTTACTCACTGAATAGGCACAGTTTGTGCTCTGCCAGTGGCTTTGTCCACAGTCTTAACCTTGTTCTGTAAGAATCACCTGTATAAGTGACTGGATAATTAATTCCATACTCGGGTTTAGCCTGGGGATATTCTGTTAAGATTAAATCGGACATCGAAGGAGAGACTGGATGGTGGCTACCAAGGCCTGGAGGGCTGACCAGGAGAATGGGAAGATGTTGGTTAAAAGGTACAAAGCCTGAGCGTGCATAAATTGGTCTTACTGAAAAGTCCGTCTCCTGCTCAGGTTTTTTCTTTTCCCTTCTTCTATTGTAGAGCATGGTAACTATAATTAATAATAGTGTATTGTATACTTGAAAATTCTAAGAGATTATATCCTAAAGAGTCTTGCCACCCAAAGAATGGTAAGTATGGGAGATAATGAAGATTAAATTCATTTAATCATTTTACAGTGTATACGTAGCAAAACATTATTACAGTGTACAGAAGTATATGCACTTTTTATTTGTAATTATACTTTAGTAAAGCCAGGAGAGGGAACCTAACTTAAATAATGCTTTCGAGTGTGAACAATATGCCACTCTGAATTGGATTGGAACTACTAAGTCCAGGTGGAAAATCACTCTAAAATACTTCATTTAGAAGTATCACTTACTGAGAGCTTCTTTAATAAATAAACTATTTAGCAGAAAGACATTTTATATTTATACAGTCCTGTTGTATTATTTCCTTTAGTCCTAAAGCAACCCTATAAGAAAGAGAAATGTCATCCCTGATGATCTGTGCTGTGGAGTATTATGTTAGGGAGTATTCATATTTAGAGGATGAGGACACTGACTAACTGCTCTGACTTAACTCATTTAATTTCAGATAGCAAATTTGTATAAGATAATAGTCTGCAGGCCAGATTCCATCCTTGTTTCCGAGAGAAGGGGAGAGTGATTCATGAAAGATATCTGTCCTGAGAAAGGGACTTAATGACATAAGAAACTGATACCAGGGCCACTTCACATTGGTAGCAACTTAAAATAGCAAAGCAAACAAGCCCACAATCAAGGCTGTAAGAGGCTTTTCTATTAATGCACCCAAACATTTGTGCTGAACTTTAAGGTTTGTCATTTTCAAGACATTTAGGAGCTACTTGTACTTTCAATGCATAAGCAACTGGCAATAATTAAACAATATGTCAACTAAACCTCAGAGGCCTAGGCCTATTATAAAGTCCCCATTCTTTAGTCAGTGCAATTGTTAAGGAGAGTTTACATTTGTGCTTTTACTTCTAGTCAAAAACAGTCACTTCCTCATCCCCTGATGAGCTTGTACCTTCCTTGAACAGGGGCCAAGCACACAGTTGCCGGAGAAAGTGAGGGAAGAGATGGTGTTGAGTTTTCTTAAACATTTCCAGTTTCATTTGTTGACAGAACTTTGAGATATTGGGAATCTGTGTTTCTGCTGCCTGCAGTGATGGTTGATCTACTGCGCGTGGGCTAGACACCCAATTCTTTAAAATGCATTCCAAGTGACCTTATCTGGGTCATTACCAAAACTTGGCCCAGGGCCCTTAAGGTGTCACTTGTTCCCAATCAGTAGACATAGGAACAGAGGACAATTGGAATGACAAATGTAGCCAAAAGTGAGGAAGCTGCTTTTTCAGGGAGCTTAGCTCTCTACCACAGAGAATTCTGTCTATTTCTAAACTGTTTAAATTTGGTTTGCAGGAGATTATTTTGTGATCCTGGTATACTTCCTGCATCTGTTTAGTCTTAAATGCTTCCTAAAACATTTTTCAAAATCCTCTCGTGATTTTCTAATCCTTCCTAATACATGGACTGCTTAAAATGCAACTCTTCTTTTTTTTAATCCTAGCTTTGAAAATGCAAACAAATGTGTGAGTCTTACAAACAGATTGAAAAAAGAAAATGAGTGAGGGCTGTTGGAAGCATAGCTGAATGATGGTGTCTCTATTGTTCAAGCACCTCACAGGAGATTTCAAACTACATGAGTTTTGTCACTTCCAGAAAAGTGAAGGCATTTTAATGACAGCCACCGTTTATGTTGATCTGGGCAAACTAAATGTGTTGCACTCCCTCTGCTGGCTTGGAAGCTCTAAAAGCTCATTAACCAGACCTATTGTTAGATGTATTTCCCATTTAAAAGGGGTAGAGGGGTAGGATGTGGAAAAAGGAAGCAAAAACTAGAAAGCTGTTAATTTATTATTTGTTTAAAATGTCAGAAAAACAAATATCTGTCTATGGCAAATGACTAGAATAAGTCAGGCATGGTGGTCCATGCCTGTAATCCGAGTACTTGGGAGGCTGAGACAGGAAGATCACAGATTCAAGACCAGCCTCAGCACTTAGTGAGGGTCTCAGCAGCTTCATAAGACCCTGTTTCAAAACAAAAATTAAAATAGGGCTAGGGCCGGGTGTGGTGGCGCACGCTTGTAATCCCAGCATTCGGGAGGCTGAGACCAGAGGATCCGGGTTCGCGGCCAGCCTCAGCTACCTAGTGAGGCACTGCAACTTAGTGAGACCTGGTTTCAAAATAAAAGAATAAAAAATAGGGTTGGGGTTATAGCTCGGTGGTAGAATGCCCCTGAGTTCAATCCCCAATACCGCA
>PVLC010018676.1:0-12423 GCA_004027655.1 Graphiurus murinus
ATAATTCTATTGAATTTGTCTGTTGGGCTGGGGGCGGCTGCAAACTTTCTTTTAAAACCATTTCTCCTGTCTTAAGTATGTCTTGAATATCGGGATCTCGGGGGTGAACCCTGAGAATGTCATTTATAAGATTCCAATAGGAGAAAGCCATGACAGGAACTTTTTCTGGGCCAAAAGTCTGATAAAAGTCCTGAAGGGCGTCTCCCACTCTTTTCCATCGCCTGGAGTTGATGGTGCCTTCTGCCGGGAACCAGGGGCATGTATCATGAATGAAAGAGAAGAAGTGTCTAAGATCCTTTTTCTTAAACCTTATTCCTCGCATCCTGAGGGACTCTTTGAGCCCACTAAGGAAAATTTCATGGGAACTGAGAGAGGAACCCATGTTGGTGATGGAAAAGGCTCCCAAATCTTTGTTCTCTGCGTAGACCTCTGGGACATATAATCCCCATACCAGGTCAGCTCAGACAGTACCAAGAAACTGGGGTACAAGCCTCAGTCACCCAAGGAGGGCCTCTGCTCACGTATCATAGGTTGGGATGTATAATGCCCCATACCAGGATGCGACCGTTAAGATTTTAGTGAGCTCAGAGTTTGCAGGACTGTGACAAGGAGTAACCAGAAACTAGGCCTTTGTCAGAGTGATTCAGAGTTTTCGCATAGCCAGATCTCGGTACCCTTCACACTTCCAGGATCGGCATAGCGAAGTGTCTATTAGCAGACTGAACGTGATTGGAAGCCTTAAATCCAAAAACCAATGTAGAAAGGGAGACTTTTTAAGCCTTTAGGGTAAATCTTGTTTGCAAAATCATCTGCTTACCTTACACCACCTGGATCAGTCTCACGGGCGGGCATTCCGTGGTGATCCTTATGACAGAGCCTTCTCTCTCGGCACTTCTTCCCGTGGCGGCTCAATGACAGAGTCTTCTCTCACGGCACTTTCCCGTGGTGACTCAATGAAATTGTCCAGCTGGACCCGATGTGCAGATGTTCCCCAGAAAGCCTAAACCTCGGTGCTCCACGTGGGCACCATTAAATGCCCCGGCCAGCGGGGGTTGGGAATGGGAGACCGAGGCAGCTTAACCTAAAGGAATGAAGCAAACAAGCGACGCGAAGAACGGAGGCAAGACAGGATTCTGATCAAGCCTCAATCTTTATTAACAAAGGGCCTGCTTAAATAGCTAGAGGTGAGGGGTGGGGTCAGGGGGATCAGGTCAGCTTGTGTGGGCTTGCATGATTGGTCAAGGTTGACCGTGTCCTTATCAGGTAAGGGTCTCAGCAAGATAACAGAACCTGTTTTGCATAATCTCTGTGGCTGCTGAGGAGGAGTTTCCTCAAAGTGTAAATTCCAACTCTGATCAGCTTCCCTGCCCCCGACAAATTACTACAATAAAAAAATAAAAACAAAATAAACAAAAAATAAATAAAAAACACGAACAACAACAAATGCTTGTGAGGATGTGGAGAAGTGGGAATTCTAATACATTGTTGGTGGGATTGTAAATTTGTGCAACCACTTTGAAAAACAGTATGGAGGATCCTCAGACAAATGGGAATGAACCTACCATATGATCCAGCAATACCACTTCTGGGTATCTACCCAAAAGAATGGAAACCAAACTATCAGATGGATGAATGTGTATATATGTTTACAGCTGCACAATTCACAATTGTCAAACTGTGGAACCAGCCAAGATGTCCATTGACAGATGAATGGATTACAAAACTATGGGATACATTCACACTGGAATTTTACTCAGCCATAAATGTTCGAGTCAAACAGAGCTCAAGGTCTGTTTTTGCAAACTCACAGGTGCATAGAAGTCTGTTTCTGCAGGAATGCAGATTCTCATAACATGTGCTGATTACTGACCAAGGGCAACAGTCCTGTTTTGTCTCAAGATGTTTATTCAGACTGTTACAGTAAAAACTATGTAAATATTTGTTCTTTGAACCTTAGACCTAGAGAGGATTGTTTTCACAGATGCAACTATTGTGAGAAAGCTTTAACCTTGAAGTATACTCTGATGCTCTAAAAAGTATTTAAGGGCTGAGCTGAATAAACTCAGGGCTGCAGTATTCACTGACAGTCCTCTCGAATCTATCTCTTGTGTTTCTTTTTTTTTCTTAATCCTCACTCCCCATTTCAGGACCCTTCAACTTTGCCAGGTGGGCACTGGCAGATGGCACCTGGAACAGTGATCTGAAAACTGGGGAATCAGTGAAGGACACCACAGGAAATAGAGCACTGGGCAAAACATAAAGGGTGCATGGTGAGTAACATATCGGGAGCTGTAAATACAATCAAACAAGATGGGACAAAGAAACACTCATTTGCTTTTTGTACATATGCTTAAAAATTCATTGTGTGCCTGGGGCTTCAGCAACTTTGTAACTTTTTAAATTTTGCTGAAGAGGTATGTCCGTGGTTTCCTGAGGAAGGAACCATAAATATAGAAACATGGCAAAAAGTGGGACAAAGATTACAAGATTATTATGATGTTAATGGTACAGAGAAAGTACCTGTAGATACATTTAGTTTTATGGGCTTTGATTAAAGATAGTTTAGATTTTAGACATTAAAGAGAAAAAAAGGCAGACTGATGAAATTAAGGAAGAAACAGTGATAGGTGTTGGGAAAGTGAAACCAAATGTACCGCACCACCAGAGCCGGTGTATGCTGATCCTCTGCAGTCACTCTTTGAGGAAGAGCCTTTAGATCCTGGAGGTGAAAAAAATGGGGGGGGGGAAATGGCTCTATATCATCAAGATGATGATGATGACTGTCCTTCACTGAGAGCTTTACCTCACTCAGAGTACGAGACAAATAAGTGTTGGTTGGAAATGAAAAAGATTAAGGAAGGGGTAGAGGAGTTGATGCGTCAATTTAATTGCTTTAAAGACAAATCACCTAAACACTTGGCGACTTCCCCACCTTCTGGCTTTGATCCTCCAGTCTCAGACCCTCTTGTTTATCCTGAGCTGGTAGTTGAAGTAGTACAGTGAACTCCCAGAAAGCCTTTTCCTTGGCCTGCTGTCACACCTTTGCAAGCCATGGTAAATCAAGTGGCTCAGCGGGGGGAGGATATTACAGGATTTCAAATGTTCCCTGTAGTAGAGGTGACTAATGATGAAGGTAATGTAGTTTGCCAGCATGCCCCAATTCAATTTATACAGCTAAAAGAGTTAAAAACAGCTTGTTCAAAATATGGGCCGATGGCACCTTTTACTCAAGCATTGTTAGAAACCTTGTGTACAGATGCTCTATGCCCAGTGCATTGGAAAAAAATTGGCTAGAGCGTGTCTTTCTGGAGGGGATTACTTGCTGTGGAAATCTGAGTATTGTGAGCAATGTCAGGCTACTGCAGATATTAACTGAGCCCAAAATAGACAAATTAGTTTTGATATGCTTGCTGGAGAAGGACAATACCATGAAAGTGCCCAACAGATCGATTTTGATCCTGCTGTGTATGCACAGATAAATGCTGCAGCCAAGCAGGCATGGTTTAAACTTCTCTCATCAGGAAGACAGACAGAAGATCTATCTAAAATTAGACAAGGCCCAGATGAGCCCTATCAAGATTTTGTATCTAGATTATTATAAACCTTGAGCCAATTGCTAGGAGATGGAGATGTTGGTCTGCTCTTGGTAAAACAATTAGCTTATAAAAATGCTAATGCCTCTTGCCAGGCTGCTCTACAATCTTTTAGAAAGAAGGCTGATCTTTCTGATTATATTCAATTGTGCTCTGATATTGGACCTTCTTATACTCAAGGATTAGCCCTGGCAACAGCATTACAAGGAAAAATCAGTTAAAGAAGTATTATTTCAGCAATCCAGAAGGTCTAGAAGTATGGCTGCAGGTCCTGTAGGAAGTTGTTTTGGATGTGGCCAGATGGGGCATCAGGATAAGCAATGCCCTAATAGACAACAAAATAACTCCCCTAAAAAGGAGCCAGGCCTCTGCCCTAAATGTAAAAGAGGAAAACATTGGGCCAATGAATGTAGTCTAAAAAGGATGCTATGGGAAACCCAATCTTTCAGGGAAATGAGGGGAGGGACCAGCCTCAGGCCCCAAAATGTTATGGGGCACTTCAGACATTCATCCCTCAAGAAAACAATCCATTCAAGACCTCTATGGAGCAACCCCAGGCAGCGCAGGATTGGACCTCAGTGCCGCCTCCTGCACAGTACTAACCCCTGAAATGGGAATGCAGGCCCTTCCTACTGGGGTTTTGGGTCCTTGCCAAAGGGTACAGTAGGGCTATTATTAGGGAGGAGTAAAGGGAATCTTGGTGACCCCAGGAATAATAGACGCTGATTATGAGGGAGAAATTAAAATAATGACCCACTCACCTAACAGTATTTCAGTTATTAATCAAGGCCAAAGATTAGCTCAATTGATATTGTTGCCCCAAGTTCAAACTAAAAATGGTATTGTTAAAGACAAAAGAGGACAAGGAGCTTTTGGATCCTCGGATGCATACTGGGTGCAAGCTATTGGGAGGCAGCAACCTGAATTACAACTCTCCATTAATGGGAGACGATTTATGGGGGTGCTTGATACTGGAGCAGATGTCTCTGTCATCGCTGCTGACCAATAGCTGTCTCATTGCCTAAACATTCCTCAATTACTCATTTACAGGGTATAGGCCAAAGCCAAAGCCCTGAACAAAGTAGTGACAAATTGCAGTGGAAAGATCAGGAGGAACATGAAGGGACTTTCCAGCCATATTGTACCAAATTTGCCTGTTAACCTATGAGGTAGAGATGTTATGGAAAAGATGGGGATCTATCTATATAGTCCCTATGAAATTATATCTCAGCAAACGTTTGACCAAGGATTGTTACCCAATTCCGGACTGGGGGGATTAGGCCAAGGAATATCTGAACCTTTGCAGTATACTCAATGACCTCACTGGGCAGGTTTGGGATATTTTTAAAGGAGGTCACTGAACAACCTGTACCCCATGCAGATTCTGTTACTTGGAAGAGTGACAAACCTGAGTGGGTGGATCAGTGGCCTCTTACCCATGAAAAAGTACAGGCTGCAAAGCAGTTAGTACAGGAACAGCTTGATAGCGGACATATTGAACCCTAAAATTCTCCTTGGAATCCTCCAATTTTTGTCATTAAGGAAAAAGTGCATAAATGGAGATTGTTACAAGATTTAAGAAAAGTCAATAAAACCATGGAATTAATGGGAGCTTTACAGCCAGGATTGCTTAACCCTGTTGCTATTCCTATAGGTACCCTTAAAATTATAATTGACTTAAAAGATTGTTTTTATACTATACATTTAGCGCCACAAGAGGGTAAAAGATTTGCTTTTAGTATGCCATCTATTAATTATAAAGAACCCATGAAAAGATATCATTGGAAAGTTTTGCCTCAAGGAATGGCCAATAGCTTGACTTTATGTCAACAATTTGTAGGTCAGGCCTACAAACTGGTATTTATTGACGTGTCTGCCAATGGAAAAGCAGCTTAAGTTATTCAAAATAAATGTTATGCCTTTCATGCAGCCCCTGCTTCTGCACAAATTGTTGAATTATGAGCTGTAGTAGCCATGTTTCAACAATTATCTACAGTCTCATTTAATTTATATACAGATAGTCATTATGTGGTTAGAGCTCTGCAAGTCCTTGAAACTGTTGCTTATTTAGATACTGCAAACTCTCAAGTTAAATAACTATTTCTTCAAATTCAAGTTGTATTCAGGATAGGAGGTTACCTTGCTTTGTGGGTCATATCAGAGCTCACTCAGGGCTGCCAGGTCCTTTGGCAGCTGGGAACGCTCTGGCTGATGCAGCCACCCAATTAGTGGGTTTGTCTTAACTTGATCAGGCTCAACAATCTCATGCTTTACATCACCAAAATAGTTTAGGTCTCTGAAAGCAATTTCAACTTACTAGGGAAGCTGCTAGACAGATAGTAAAACAATGCCCCTCTTGTCCACAACATACCCCTGTGCCTCATCTTGGTGTAAATTCATGCGATTTAAAACCTAATTATCTGTGGCAGATGGATGTGACTCATGTGGCAGAATTAGGTAAGTTTATGCATGTTATTATTGATACTTACTCGAGGTTTTTGATGGCCACCACACAAACTGGTGAAGCTACCAAGCATGTCATTACACATTGTCTAAAATGTTTCTCGTTTGTGGGCATTCCAGCTGTTATTAAGAAAGATAATGGCTCTGGATATACAAGCCACACATTCCAAATATTTTGTCAACAATTTGGCATAACCCATAAGACAGGGACACCTTATAATCCTCAAGGCCAAGGTATTGTTGAACGAGCCAATGGGACATTAAAAGTTTAATTATTAAAAATAAGAAAGGGGGAGTTATATCCCCAGACATGGCAAAATTCTTTGAACCATGCTTTTTATTTTAAAATTTTTAAATGTGGATGTGCATGGTCATTCAGCTGCAGACAGATTTTGGCATCCTTGTACTCAGGACAACTATGCTCAGGTTAAATGGAGAGATCCCTCAATGGGAAAATGGCATGGACCTGACCTAGTATTAATATGGGGCCGAGGGCATGTGTGTGTTTTTCCACAGAATGAAGAAAGCACATGGTGGCTTCCTGAGAGGCTGGTGCGATTCTCTGGACAAGTGTCGGGATCAAAGCCGGATGGCGATGATGCTATGGTGGATGTGGCTGATGATAGTCTCAGTGCAGATGACATTGGCTGAGAGTTATTGGACTTATTTCCCAGATCTGCCATTGTTACATCCGGTGATATGGGAAGAGAGAGAGAGAGATCATCGTAACTGAGAACAACTCTCATCTGTTGGGTCTGCCTGCAACAGTTAGTTCTCCACCTTCTGAAAGTGTGCCTATTAATTGTACAGGACTAGGTACTGGGACACCTATTTGTTTTTCTAAAAGTGTGACTGTTCCAGGATGCTTAACATTGACACCACAAGTGCTGCAGAGAGGCAAACCTTTACATCTGAATTGTCGTATACAAGTAGTTGTCATCTTGGGACCTGAGGGGAGTGATGCTGAGGATGTGACATCCCCCCAATCATATCTTCCCTGTGAAGTCAACTCTGTATGCTACAATAATAGCATACATTGGAGAAAGTGTGTTTCCTCTGTTCCTCAGAGATGCAAAGTGACAAGTACAGCAGACTATATTCTGGACTGGTCTGTAGGCCAAGCCTTTAATCAATACTTAAGGCAATGGACTGATTCAGCAGGAATAAGTACAGAGGACTATCTTAAGGACTGGACAGTAGAGCGAGCTGTTAATCAATACTTACTGCTGTGGAGAGAACTTAGTCAAATTAAACGTAGAGCTTTGTCTGAAATGAAACTAGGATTTACTGCAGGATTGTGGTGGTCTTCCTCCAAGAAGCCGCAGACTTATATATGGAAGCTGGCAGCTGCAGGAGGGGAAGTGAAACCATTTAATAAGCATAATGAAATGAGACCTGAAAATGTAACTGCATGTGTGCATTTACCTTATGTGATATAGATTGGACATGCTAATATTAGCTTTACTAGTCATTTTAATTTTACTTGTCAAAATTATATTCTTACCTCCTGTGTGTCTAACATACCTAGTAGAATGCAGATTATGGTAGTTAATCAATCGTCCTTTGTCTTGTTACCTATTGATGTATCTGGACCTTGATATAGTGATAAGGGGTTACAAGTGTTGCAAGAAATTAATCAGGCATTAAGTCGCCCCTGCAGAATGATTGGACTAATTATTGCTGGAATTGTAGCTCTCCTTACTCTTCTAGCTACAGCCACAACTGCTACTGTTGTGTTATCTAAAGAAGTACAGACAGCTTCTTGTGTTAATCAGATGTCTAAAAATGTTACTTGTACTTTAGGAATTCAAGAGCATATAGATATTAAATTAGAACATAGATTAAATGCCTTATATGATACTGTTTTATACTTAGGAGATGAGGTTCATGATTTAAAGACTAGTATTCAAGAGTTAAATATTAGAACAAGTTTAAAGTGTCATGCTGAATTTGATTGGATCTGTGTTACTTCTAAAGTTTATAATCAGAGGGATCATAGCTGGGATAGGATTAAAGCACATTTTCTAGGAATCATAAAAATATGTCATTAGACTTACTAAAGTTACATCAAGAAATTACTAATCTTAAAGATGCTGAGACCCTTACTTTTGATGCAACTAAAATTGTTCAAGATATTCTGGAAAAATTACAAGCTGTCCTCCCCTCCTGGTCATCATTCACTTCTTTAACTGGAGGCCTTTTAAGTATTGGGATTTTATTGCTCCTATGTCTGTGTTTGCTTCCTATATTGGTGCAAACCTTTGTCAGCACTATATGGAAAATAAAAGCTGATATGCATGGAATAAAGCTCCATATGACCCCCTATGCAGGAACTGGTAGTCAATGATGGGTAAGATTCTCTTAACGACAGGTCAACATAAGACAGGACATAGGTGTATATCACTTATGCTCCCATGACAGGTAAGACTTGTATCTTAAAGAGAACAACCTAAGAAAGACACAGTTTGCTGCATCTCAACTATGACAGTTGATGACTTTTGTTCTATAATCATATAAGGGGGGAGACTGTTGGAGACCAACAGTGCTCAAGGTCTGTTTTTGCAGACTCACATGTGCATATAAATCTGTTTCTGCAGGAATGCAGATTCTCATAACATGTGCTGATTGATGACCAAGGGCAAGAGTCCTGTTTTGTCTCAAGATGTTTATTCAGACTGTTACAGTAAAAACTATGTGAATATTTGTTCTTTGAACCTTAGACCTAGAGAGGATTGTTTTCACAGACGCAACTATTGTGAGAAAGCTTTAACCTTGAAGTATACTCTGATGCTCTAAAAAGTATTTAAGGGCTGAGCTGAATAAACTCAGGGCTGCAGTATTCACTGACAGTCCTCCCAAATCTATCTCTTGTCTTTCTTTTTCTTAATCCTCACTCCCCATTTCAGGACCCTTCAACTTTGCCAGGCAGGCACTGACACATAAAGAAGAACAAAATCATGTTATTTGCAGGGAAATGGATGCAAATAGAAAAATTATGTTAAGTGAGATTAGTTAGTCACAAAGAGTAAAAAAGCATATGTTCTCCCTAATATGTGTATGCTAGGGAGAAGATGGGGCATAAGAAGGACTCCAGATGAAAAAGGAGAAACCCTAGATAAGTAAAGAAGTTGATATAACTGACGGTGATGGGTGGGAGGGTGGGGGGGACACCCTAATGCACATGATGTACTTTCACAAATATATCAAAGTCAATCACTAAAGTGAGCTTGAGAAGGAGGAAGGGCAAGGGAGTGGGGTGGGAATTGGGGAAGGGGTTAAATGAGAAATGTGTACATATATGCTTTTATCAGCTTCTACCTAACAAAGACGTATGATTATAATGCACCAATTTATATATATATATATATATATATATATATATATATATATATATATATATATATATATATATATAAAGAATGAGCTCCTCAAAGTAAAGGAAACACACACAGATCACAAAGAAAGAGCCACAAATACATTACCTTTCTGCTCTGAGAATTTTGATGTTTTCCACTTTTAGTAACATATGCCAGGAGAATGTGTTATAAATAGACTTTTATGGTTCTTCTCGGGGTCAAAATGAAGAATACTTAATAACATGCTGGCATGTCTAAACAAGCTGTTCATGAGTTTCTGAAATTGAGCTATATGCTGGCATTTTTAAACAAGTGGTGTATTGAGTTTATGAGAATCATTTTATATCCCATGCTCCATACACCTTCATGCTCTACACCAGCCACATGCCTCCTTTCCCCCTCCCATGAACATCACAGAGATTGGTGGTGACAGCTTCTTACATAGACACAGCATTATTTGGACTGTGTCCTTCAGTCCTCCTCTTTCCCCTTCCCCTCTCCTTCCTCCAATTATCTACCATAACTCTACTGGTCTCTTCCTCATTCTTATGAAGTCCCTTGTTTTTCTTATTTTCTTGCTAGCTCCCATATATGAGAGAAAACCTATGACCTTTGTCTTTCTGAGACAGACTAATCTCACTTAGCATACTGTTCTCTAGTTACATTAATTTTCATACAAATGATATAAAATTCCACTGTGTGCATACACCTCATTATATTTATACATTCCTCTGCTGATGAACTCCTAGGTTGGTTCCATAATTTGACTATTTTGACTTGTACTGGTATAAACATGGCTCCACATGAATCACTGTAGGATTCTAACATCATTTATTTCCAACACTAAGTTTTTCTCACCCTGTCCTGTCCCTCAAGGCAGTGAACAGACAATAAGTCTAAACTTCTGAGTTCTCAGCAATTAAGGGCTGCTGTCTCAGGATGGGGTGGACCCGGGAGCCTCACAGAACTATGATGAAATCATGGAGGCCATAGAGTTTTAGAGGCACAAACATGTTTTTCCAAAGTGTTTTCATCAGGATGGAGGTGGACAGGTGCAGAGCCCCAGGCACTGGGTCCCTGGAGCTCCTGGATGGGACTGAAGCAGAGTCATGAATAGACAGGGAGCCAGAGCAGCTCTGGGCACAGACACCACAGCACAGTCTCAGCACCAAGACTCCCTCATGAATGCCTCCTTTTTCTTTTTCCTGTGCTGGAAAACCCATCTGTATACTTTTCACATGTCCAGGGCATCCAAGGACAGTGGGACTCCATTGTGCCTGCACCAATATCACACAGGGATCTTCATTCTCCCCTGCACACTTCAGTCTGGACATGGTGTTGTTTCATAGTTGGGCAGAATCTGAGATAACCTTCTTTCTGTTTCTCTTCTTCTTGCTCTTGAGGCCTTTGTACACTTCCTTTCAAGATGATTTTTTTAACTGTTACAAAAAAGCAAAGCCAAATATCAAGAAAGAAGGAGATCTGGTGCTGGGGGCATTTTTCCCCCTTTACTACTTGAATCAGGAAGCATCTGTGATCCGGCAACATCTCTTGATGAGACCACATCAAAAAATACTAATTCTTAGGTAAGTTCCATACTTTATCCAAGTGTTATATGGGATCATGGCTGTGTGTGATTTTCTGTGTGTTTAATCTTCTCTGCTTTTTTGGTACTAAGGATTGAACTCAGTAGCATTCTAACTCCAAGATACATTTTTGGCCCTCTTAATTTATTTTTTAATTTTATTTTTTATTGGTGCATTGTAATCACACATCTTTGTTAGATTGAAGCTGGTAAAGGCATACATGCACACATTTCTAATTTATCCCTTCCCCAATTCCCTCCCCACTGCCTCACCCTCCCTCCTTCACAAGTTCAGTTTAATGATTGACTTTGATATGTTTGTGAGTTATCTTGTGCATTAGGGTTCCCCGCATTACCTTCAGTTAAGTCAACTTCTTTGCTCATCTAAGGTTTTTCCTTCTTTGTCTAGCAAAGCTATGGGATATTCACATACTGGAATTTTACTCAGCCATAGCAAAGAACAAAATTATGTCATTTGCAGGGAAATGGATGGAATGGGAACACTTATTAAGTGAGATTAGTCAGTAAGAAAAAAATATAAAAAAGTCCTATGCTCTCTCTAATATGCAAAAGCTAGGGAGAAAGTGGGACATAAGAGGAACTCTAGGTGAAGAAGGAGAAACCTTTTTTATTTCATTTTAGTTTTATCTTTTGTGGTAAGACTAGGGATTGAACCAAGGCATATTATACTCCTGAGACACACCCCCAGCCTTTTTTAAAATTTTGAAACAGTGCCTCACTAGGTTGCTGAATATCTCATTTAGCTGCTAAAACTGACCTCAACTTTCTCTCCTCATGTACCAGCCTCTAAAGTGTTTCATCCTCTTTGAGCTTACGTAAAGATCAGAGGAATTGAGAACAATATGTTCCAAGGTTTTCTCCCATCCTTGTATACTTACAACCTGCATTTATCTTTTCAATTTTCTCTAAGCTTCTGTAGGTATAGAGAGGGAAAGAAACCTATTTTGTCTACTCCATTACCCTGATATCCATGATCAAGAAATATAGGCTTTGGAATCAATGTGACTGGTGGGGACTCAGTGTCCCCTGGTGGGAGAATCTCTCTTGGGGACACACAGGTTTCTGAGACAATGAGACCCTGCTCTCAGGTTTCAGACACAAGAAAAGCCTCAGAATACCTCCTTTCTTCTTCTGCTGCCATCTTGTTTGTCGAACTTCTCTGGCATACACACACCAAAGATCAAGAGCAGGTGTGACAGGTAGCCAGTGTTCCCTGCACATTCTTCTGAAAGTTCATTGAATGTGGGATTTTTGCCACTGAGTATCATGAGTTTCTAATGACTTATTTACCATACTCACACACACATACACACACACACACACACACACACACACACACACATTCACAGAAGTTTTAGGCCAATCTTGTAACTAACAAGACCCCATCTCTTAATAAATCATAAAA
>PVLC010018676.1:12523-31831 GCA_004027655.1 Graphiurus murinus
CTTGTAATCCCAGCATTCGGGAGGCTGAGACCAGAGGATCTGGGTTCGTGGCCAGCCTCAGCTACCTAGTGAGGCACTCCGCAACTTAGTGAGACTCGGTTTCAAAATAAAGAATAAAAAATAGGGCTGGGGGTATAGCTCGGAGGTAGAATACCCCTGAGTTCAATCCCCAGTACCGCAAAAAAAAAAAAAAAAAAAATCATAAAAAGAGTCTGGGATATAGCTCAATGATAGACTGGTCCTGGATCCAAGCCCCAGCGCACACACAGAATAAAAAAAACGCATAAACACACACACACACACACACACACACACACACACACACACACACCTGTTAGTGAAAAGAGTGCACCACACATGCCTGCCAGACGAAGGAACTAGTAGGACAAAGATAGACTTCATAATGCTTTCATGGGTCTGAAAACTTTGAGCAGGGTCTCAGCATCTCAGACACTTGTGTGTCCCTCTATAAGGTTTCTGCCACTAGAATAGGCTGAGTTCCTACTATTAACATTGATTACTCATGTGTGTGTGTATGCATGAGTGTGTGCATATTTGTGTGTGTGTGTGTGTGTGTCTTTTGTTTTGTTTTTGTGTTCTGGGGTTTGAATCCAGGACCACTCTATCTTTGAGCTATATCCCAGGAGTTTTTTATTATTCATTTTGATTTGAGGTCTTACTAAATTATCAAGGCAGGCATCAAATATGCAAGCCTCTTCTCTCAATCCCCTATGTCACTGCAATTACAGGTGTGCTCCTCTGTGTTTGGACATATGGATGCATAGCAAGGGCTTGTCATCAGAGAGCTTGTGCTCTGGGTAGACAGGAAGTGGTGATCTTGCATGTCTGTAAAATATTCAATATTCAACCTATCTACAGGCCCAGGTTCTTGAGTAGTGGTTAGGTACCAAGAATTGCATTCCTGAGAGAATCTGTAACCTTACCACATCCATTTATTATTATGTAACATTCATTTTGGCAGGTGGTCTTGCACTGAAGGGAGACGAGAGAGGGGCTGTTAACTTTTGGAGTAGTTTCAAACATAATTTTTCTCACACCTATGAAAATCTCACTTATTCACAGTCTGGCACTTCTACTATTTGAATTTTTCTTCTTCTGCTCGTCTTCTTCTTCTTCTTCTTCTTCTTCTTCTTCTTCTTCTTCTTCAGTATTATTATCATAATCATCGTCATTATTTTGTTACTAGGGCTTGAACATGGTGTATTCTACTTCACAGAAACATCTATAGTGCTTTTTATTTTTTACTTTTAAACAGTCTTGCTAAATTTATGAGGGATTTTCTAAATTTTTGAGGATGGCCTTGAACCTCTGTTGCCCCTGCCTTATCCTTTCAAGTCCTAGATTATAGGCATGCACCGCCATGTCTGGCATTCCTTCCTTTGTCTCTTCCTCATTCATTATTCACAATATGAAATGGGAAATTTCCTGCATTGATTTATGCCTGTGAATTCTCTGATTGAGAGCTAGAGATTGTGTCTGTTCTATCAGAGTTAGCCAAGAAGAGATTTTATTCAGCAAAGTCATCTTAAATCTCAGGTACTCTGAGGGAACTGCCTTGTGCATGCAGCTAGTATCAGGAGAGTGTGGAAGCCTTCAGTCCATGTCACCAAGCAGGAGTGTGAGCCTCACATTTGCCTTCTGGGACCAAGCACCTGAAGATTTTAGTCACTCACATTGACAGATAAGGGAGCCAAACATCATGAGTTTGTCAGCTATCTGCTTCTCTTTGTAATGAAGTTTGTCATGCCTAATGTAAAAGAAGGAACAGATTAATATTTTGGTAATTGAATAATATTATCATTATATAAACATAACTTAAATATAAGGGAACACCACCATTTGTCAAATGGTTAAATGATCTCATACATATCAATTAAATATTAAGTGAAATAAGTATTAACTGAAAATAACTGTACATTATATAGAAAGCCACAACATGAAGACTTATGGAATAACAGAAGTCATCTAAATTTCTGATGGGATCAAAATTGACTACAGCATAATTCATTAACTGAAAAGAATTTCATAGTGTTGAAATTCAGGTTGAAACAAGTCTGACAGAGACAGAAGACAGTGTAATGTTTTCTGTCATGTGTCACTGCTAGAGGGAACACAAAGAAAATAATTTCAGAAAAGCAGAATAGTGTTGCAATAGATTATTAAGACAAAGGGAAGGGACCAGGAAGAAGAAGGGGAAGGTCAGGCACTGGGGAATAAGGTAATAAAATAATGTTAAATGCTTGTTCAGAATGGCCACAACCAAACATTTTTTCATGCAGTTTTAATGCATCAATGAAAAAACAAATTAGAAAAATATCACCATGCCAATGACAACAAGAACAACAATTAGAAAAAGAGCTGAGAGTCATCCATTATCCTGTTTTCCTATGGTAATCTCTTCACTGTTATCCTGTTATCCATGCCTCTTATCCTAGTACTTGGTAGGCTAAGACAGGAGGATCACAGGTTCAAAGGAAGCCTCAGCAACTTAATTAGGACCTCATTAGAAAAGTAAAATAAAACAAAAGTATGATCTTGTAGCTCAGAAGTATAATGACCCTGGGTTCAATTCCCAGTAAACACACACACACACCCACACCCCCCCCCCCACACACACACTAAGAGAATTCATGAATTTTTTTTAACATTAAATCTTTCAGAAACATACACAATTGAGAGCTAGCTTTAAGATCTAAGAACTTCCACTTTTGGTAAACCTAGGTACCAGAAAATGAAGGGTGAGATTAAAAAAAAAGACAAGGGATGAAAGATTACTCTCTATAGAGAAAGAAAGATAAGGGACACAAAGTAAATAGCTTGGAATCTACAAAAATAAATTAGAGCTACTGAAAAAAAATGTTCACAAGGAGAACCAGCAATGCTCCCATTTTAGGTTCTGTTCTAAAAGGAAAAAGAGGACAATTTTGTATGCACTGGCCCATTGGCTCATGGTTGTAATCTCAGTTCTTGGGAGACAAACATTAAACAATTAGATCTTAAAGCCCAGTCTCAACAACTTAGGGAAACTATTGGTAACCTAGAGAGTCCCAGTTTCAAGAAAAACAAGTATGTGGAGAGTGTATGGCTCAGCAGTAGCAAGCCTGGGTTCTTCCCCTGGATTAAATCCTCAGTGGTATAAAACAAAACAAAAGGGATTATGAAATAGAGTGTGGACCACCTTTACTCATGTCCCTAGAGAACACCTTACTCCATTTGTACCCATCAATACACTTCAAATTTATACAAACATAAGCAAATTGTACCCATTGACAGCTATATCATCCAGCTAAACTGTACCTCACCTCACTGCAAATGCCCTACAAACTTGTCTGTGTTTGGGGCATAGTTTTCTTCACAAGAGTCCAAGAGCCATTCCAGGTATACCAAAACACTGGAAACTTACTCTTCTGCAGGTCATGGCAGGGCCATCACTGGGGAGTACCCTGAATGTAGTCTGGTTGGTGTTAGCAGTGGATTGGGACTTATCCTTGAGCCACCTGATATCACCCTTCTCTCTGATGCTTCTCCTTTGTCCAGGTGGCTTTGGAAGAACTACCAATATGTGCTGGCCTTTTACTTTGCCATTGAGGAGATCAACAGGGATCCCCACCTACTGCCCAACATCACTGTGGGGTTCCAGCTCTACAATGCCATCCCCAATGACCACAAAACTCTGGAGGCTACTCTGATGTGGTTGTCTGGAGGGGATGAGTTTCTCCCTAACTATGAGTGCAACACTCAGCACACATCTGTTGCCACCATTGCAGGAACCTCAGCAGCATTTTCATCTGAGATCGGAGTCCTTTTGGAGCTCTATAATATCCCTCAGGTAAGCAGGCCATGAATTCTGTAGAGTAATGTGCAGATTTCTCATAGTGCTTGTCAATAACATGGAATCATGGGAAAGAATAAATTTAAATGTGTATAAATCATGAGGACTTAGGTAATCAGATCCCAGTGAATTTCCAAACTCTTGAGAAAATCAACAGTGTAAGGAGAGGGATAAAGGAGAAGGAGCTCTGAATATTAAGTGTATAATGAAGGTGGACATGGAGTGCTACTGGATTACCAGTACCTGGGAGGCTGAGGCAAGCATATCATGGGTGGAGATCAGTACCAACAATGTAGTGAGACCCTCAGCAACTCAGAAAGTACTGGTTTTCAAAATCAAAATATAATATTCCTGAGGCTGTAGCTGGCAGTTACAATGCCCCTGGGTTTGATCCACAGTGCAAAAAATAGAGTGTCAACCAACATATTCATTTCCCAATGACTGGGAACATTGGATCCTGACATTTCACAACTCTCAGCCTCCTAGGTAAGATCTCCAGCAAAGAAAACTGTCCACTCCCAGATATGATCATGTCAGGGGCCTCCAGAGACCAGTGATTACAAGATGTAGAAAAGACAACACCTGGGCACCTGTGTTGCATTTGGGGCAACAATGAGGTTCATTGTAGCAACAGGGATCCCCAGGATAGCAGAGGCTCAGAGAATCCTATAGTGCAGTTTATCCACAGCCTCTGGCCAAACTTGCCTTGCTCATATCCATCCAAGTAAATCTCTTGTGGGCCCTCTCAGTGACAATTCCCCTCAAATGTAAAGCTTGTAAGTTCATTGTTACAGCACCCCACTGACTGGAGAAGTGGGAAATGGCTGAATGATGTGAGTGCCTGAGTTGTGGCTTAAGGAACTGTATTCATCCCTAGACTTTCCCTATTTTACTTGCTGCTTTCCCCCTGACATGGGCTGTGAGCACTGTTCTTCTGCCATGCCTTTTCAACAAAGTCTCTGCCTTGAAACAGATGACCAAGGATAAAACCACTGAAACCTCCTATCGGGACCCCAGGCTGAACCCTCAACCATGAGGCCCCAATAAAGACGATGACTGAACGTTGCTGGTTCAAAATTCTCTTTATTATACCTCTCTCTCTCTTTCTCTCTCTGGGATCGAGGATGCTACCCAAGCAGTAATAGTAACCATTCTCTTAACCCTGACAGTAACCATCTCTCTAACTGCAATTGCTTCCCTCACCAGACTCTTGTACTCTGTTACCATTCCTCACAAATAGTTCCTCTCCAACAGACCCCCCAAAACCCCTTTCTCCAGCAATCAACCTTCTACCAGCAACCCACCAACCACCAGCAACCAACCAGCCTCCCAGCAACCACACCACCCAGCAACCACACACTCATGCGAGAGGTGCAGGCTCTTAAAGCTGCGCAGGGTATGAGCCACAAGGTGCCTCATACAGCTCTCACCTGGGCCGGCCATGAGCCGGGCATGCTGGTACATGCGCTCTGGTGTGGCACAGCCCTAGGATGTTACCAGCTGCAGCCGCTTCTGGCACTCTGCCAGGCGCCATCTAGAGGCAGGGTCTTTCCCGCTGGGCTAAGACACCAACAACCTCCTGAACTTAGAAATTTGGGAGTCCAAGAATTCTTTCCTCATCTAAGTTGTGTTTGTCAGATATTTTGATCATAGTAATGAAAGAGTTGACTAAAGAAGACCTCCCCAAATCACAGGTTCTTTGCAGAAAGCTTCAGAATCTCTATCAACATTCAGGATGGGTATTACTGCAAAAGACAGACAGTAGATTAGCAGCATTGTGATCAGGAAGAATTAAGTTTTGGAGAATCATCGAGTGTAAGTGAAAACAATCTTCAAGAACACATAAGTTCTTGTATTAGTAAATAAAGTGTAGATTACAAGGAGGTTAAGGTATTAAGGGGCCACTTCATCATCAGTATTTATATGCAGCATTGATTCTGGGGCTTCCTCTGCTCCACATCTACAGAAGTAAGAGTGAAATAAAATCTACTATCCTGATGATGTTGCAATGCAAGTCATATCTCGATATTTCCCAGGACAGGAGAAAAAGCAGTTGTAAATTTCACTATTCCCTTTTCTTTCCTTTTTTGGGGCAGAGGGCTATTGGAGTTTGAATGTAGGATCATTCTACCTGTAAGTTCCACATCCAGAAGTTTTGTTTTAAGTTTTGAATCTGAGTCTCATTAGTTACCTGAGCCTGGACTGGATCCTGAAATCCTCCTGTCTCAGTCTCACAAGTACAGAGATTACAATTGTACAGACATACAGCATGCCTGGATCACCTTGACTTTCTAAAATTACAGACAGTCAGAAACACTGTTCTGTGAGTTCTCACAATGAGGCAACTAGATAAACTCTACAGATGTTTCAATTGTGCCTGTTTCTCTCTCTCTCTCTCTCTCTCTCTCTCTCTCTCTCTCTCTCTCTCACACACACACACACACACACACACAAACACACACACATACACACACACATGCACACACTGGGCATTGAACACAGCAAAGGACATCCTATACAAAACCACAGAACCTACACTTCTATTTTTGAAACAGGACCTTGCTACATTGCTGATGCTGACCATCAGTGTGTAACCCACCTGTCTGAGTCTCACAAGCAAAGCACAGGGATCACAGATGTGTGCTACTGGGTCTGGCTCAATAGCCCTGTCTTTTACAGAATATTCTTATCATTTTCTCAGTAGGGACAAACTCCAGTCCTTGTAAACTTAGAACCTTGTTTTTGTTTGCTTATTCAGGTCACATATGGACCTTTTGATACCATGCTAAGTGACAAAGTCCAGTTCTCATCACTCTATCAGATGGCCCCTGATGACAGCTCTCTGGCCACTGCAATAGTCTCATTATTGTTGCATTTTGGCTGGACATGGGTGGATATCTTCATATCTGATGATTTGAAAGGAGAAAAGTTCCTTCAGAGTCTGAGTGTAGAGATGTTGAAGAAGGATATCTGTGTGGCCTTAACACAAAGGCTCCCTGACATAAAGAAAATGTATGCATCAAGTATTGTCACTATGATGAAGAGTCTCAGCCTTTCCTCTGCAAATGTGCATGTGCTCTATGGTGAAACAGGGAGCCTCATCATAGTGGACCTTGCAACACAATTCTTTCTAACCACAGGGAATGTGTGGATTATGGCAGACAAGTGGGATATTGTTCAGTTTCAGAAAGAGTTCATTCTACATTCTTTCCATGGAAGCATCTCATTTTCACATCACAAGGTGGAAATTCCTGGCTTCAAACACTTTCTCCAGACGGTCAACCCTTCTCAGTACCCAGAAGATTTTTATTTCAGTGTTATGTGGCTTACCCTTTTTCACTGCTTACCTGCTGGGTCATTTTGTGGAAAAATTTCAGAATGTCTACCAAATACTTCCATGGGTTCTAGGCCAACACAAATCGACTTCATAACTGTGTCTCACACCAGCTATTTTGTATATAATGCTGCATATGCCATGGCCCATGTTCTCCATAAAATGATATTGGAGAAAGTAGCAAAGGGATCTCCAGGGGATACAGAGCAGACAAGACTTTCTCCATGGCAGGTAAGACTTCTGCAGAAGTAGGCAAGGGTTAAGAACCTTCTGGCACCTGTGGGCATCATAGTGAGGTGCATCCTGATTGTGTTTTCATTTCTAGGTCAGCAGGAACAGGCAAGAAGGAATATGGGTACTTTCACACTGCCTCTAGGTATATGTGGAAATGTTATCCATGTGTGACATACTCTGCTACAGGAAACTTCCATTGCAAATTATTTAATTAGTTAAATTAGTCAGAAAAGCATTTTATATGCAGTAGAAAATGCTGTAAAATATCTCGACACAACTTGTGATTGACATAGAGTCATAAAAGCCTGTTCCAGCCAGGCGTGGTGGCGCACGCTTATAATCCCAGCATTTGGAAGGCTGAGACCAGAGAATCCGAGTTCGAGTTCACAGCCAGCCTCAGCTACCTAGTAGGCACTTCGCAACTTAGCGAGACCCTGTTTCCAAACAAAGAATAAAAAATAGGGCTGGAGGTGTAGCTCGGAGGTAGAATGCCCCTGAGTTCAATCCCCAGTAATGAACAACAACAAAAAAAGACTGTTCCATCCTTCAGTTTTCTGGGACTGTATCCAATGCCAGGAGACAATGATTAAAGTATCCATGTTTGATTCTGGATATTTTGTGCATCGTTGAAATGGACTTTACCCATTTTGTCTCTATTACTCTGACATTTCCCTGGGAAAGAAATTATTTTTAAACTGACACATCCTCCCTCTTCCTTGTTTTATTTTTTGGAAGGAGTAACACTCTAAGCCATTTTTAATTTTTTTTTTTCTGAAAGAGTTTCAAAAGTTTCAGAGAGCTTTACTAAGTTGCTGAAGTGGGCCTGACACCTGTGATCCTCCTGTTTCAGTCTCCTAAGTACTTGGAAGACAGACCTGTTCCATTGAACTTAACTTAGATTTCATTATTCTTCCAAAGTCTAAAAAAATTTGGAAATGTGATGAGTGGTTCCAGTCTTAAATAGGAGACCAGTGATTGTGTCTCTCATCTTGGAATGTCCTTCCAAGGTTTAAGGTGCATTTTTCTGGATATTAACCCTTGTTGATCTGAATCCATAATCTATATATGAAATATATTTATAAACTTATGCAGAAGGGTTAACCTCATCAATTAATTTTGGGAATATGTAATATAAGTTTAGTATGCAGAGAAAGGCACATATGTAAAAAGCAATGTCAGAAAGTTTATGCCAAGATCTATTTTCAGTTTTTCTTGGTAATAATTTCTCATGTTCCGATTGATTCCTACTGGAAGATGACATATAAAAAAGTAGGTCAAATTGTCCAGATGGATTACAAAAATGTAATGGAAAATGTTTTAGACAAACAAAAAAGCTGTGTAAACTATCAGAGGCTAATGAAATTTCCACAAAGAGTGACCTAAGAACCAGAGATTTTAAGATTACCAGACTCAATTAAAATACACACTAGAATTGAGAGGCATTTTATTTTTATTTTAGGAGGCACCTGGTGCTTCCTGTATTGTTCAAAGACAATAGCTTGATCAGTAAGAACAAGCAAAAGCATAGACCGAAATACATCCATGTTATGCCTTCTTTAAACTTTTGTTGAGATATAAGTGATCAACTCAATGAATTTCAAATATTGAATCTTTATATTTTGATAGGTTGTGAAATGAAGGAACCAAGATTTTTTCCCTATGATGAAAGCATGAAACAGTTCTACCCCTATTGTAGCCTTTCTATGTACAAGCATAGCTCCAAATAGACTTTACTCATCAGGCTAGTGGCAGAACCCAATTCAACACCACCCTCTTGGCAAGCTGTAGAATTCCTGGACTCCATTGCTCCACCACTGTGTCCATTGGAGAACCCTTCCCCTCTCTTAAGCCCATGAAATAATTTCCATAGGAAACAACAGATGTTTGCCTCTACCACTGAGGAAACCTAAGTTTAGGAAGGAGTGAAAGAAGGATTGTTTAGGAATTAAGGACTTTCCACCTTTAATTTTTATGTATACTTAATTTCCAAATGTCTACCTTTCCACCAGCTCCATCCATTTCTGAAGAAACTCCAGTTTACCAACAGTGCTGGCCAACACATTTCCTTAGACAAGAAAGGAAATCAAATGGTCCATTATGATATCCAGAATGATGTGAATTTCCCTGGTGGCTTCGGGTTGCTGGTTAAAATAGGGGAGTTTGTCTCCAAGAGTCCATGCAATCAAAGCTTGGTCATCAATGAAGAGATCATAGAGTGGCCTATTGGCTTCACACAGGTATAATTCAGTTTCCTTACTAGATTCACAAATAGGGATATAAGCAGTGTCTTGTACTTATCAGGCTAGTGTACTTGTACTTGTACTTGCATGGAGGAGAATGCCTGTCACACCAGTACTTGACAGGCTGAGATAAGATGTTTTTGGTTTCAAAGAGAGCTTCAACTAGTGGTGAGACGCTCATCAACCTAGCAAGTACTTGTTAAAAAACAAAAGGAAAAGAGGGCTGGAGGGGCAGGTGAGAGGTAGAATGCCCCACCATCTCCACAAAGAAGAGAGAAAGAAGAAAGAAAGAAAGAGAGAGAGAGAGAGAGAGAGAGAGAGAGAGAGAGAGAGAGAGAAAGAAAGAAAGAAAAAGAAAAAGAAAAAGAAAAAAGCAGAGTTTAAAGGCTTATGGGAAACCTCAGGGATAGAGCACTTGCCAGCCATGCTCAAGACCTGGATACCATCCCAATTACAACAAAAGTAATTAAGTAAAAAGAATCCTGAGATGAGATCCAGTGTCACTCCTGTATCTCAGCACTAATTTCACTCATTGTATCCTGATTTTGTACTATTAGATTTTGCCTTGACAAATTCTGAGCTAAAATCTGCAGAAAGTGGAGGTTTGTATATTCTACTTTTTAAAGTTTGGGTACAATCATTCATACAGCAGTAATGAATTAAAGAATTTTTTAAAATTTTTTATTGTAGTAATTCGTGCAATATAGCATACATCTTTGTTAAGTACAAGTTGTTAACAACATATTTGCACACAATTCTCATTTGACCCCTTCTGCAGCAGGCCAGCTGCTGCCTCAGTTTCCCTATCTTGCAGTCCACACTGGAAGCTTAAACACAAAAGACAGACAGACGCACAAACAGACACAGACACAACCTCGTGAGGGGAACAAATGTTCAACTTTATTAAGCAGCTTTGGGGATATATAGTTGAAGCCAGACCTTGAGTACATGTACAATATTCATTATCTCACAGGCCCTAAAATCCAGGTGGGCCACATCAATCAAGCTTAGAAGAAGGATTTGTTACTTACACCTTATCTTAGACCACTTGACAGGGGAAGACAAACAACACAGGTCATAAACCCTCAAACATTGGGATTCCTGGGAAGTTGCAAATTTATTATCTCTAGGGTCATATTATGAGTAACAGGCACTGGCTAAGTTTTAATTGCTTAGACAGCCTTGACAGTAAGCAGTTATCTTAACTTTTGAGTCTTTTGAATTTAGCAAAAGTTTTCTTCACTTCCCACAAATCCTCTCTTTTTCTTTATAAAGAGGATCTCTGTCTTAGGTCGAGGAAAACTTTAGAGCCAAACCCGTCCCTGGATACTTGACTACTTGATCAAGTTCCTGTCTTAGGTGGCTACTGACAGTATTTCCTAGTTGCCCGTCATGGAGGTTCTCTATTATGGGTTAATCATATTTACCCATATCTGAGCCATCTCGTTTTTATCAGTCAAGGAGGCCAGTGCTTGCTTGGCCATCCTGGAGTTATGCTCTTGCTTTCTGGCCCAGAAGATAAGCTTTAAAATTACAATGATGAAAATGATTACAAAGAGGAGAGTGGGTATTTGCTCCAGCCAGTTAAATGCTGGGAGCCTTGGCATAGCATTTTGAATATTAGTTACAAAATCATCAATTGTTTTTGCTAAATCAAAAGAGCATCTTTTAGCACAGATTTTACTGTGCAAGGCTAACAGGTCTAAAGATATATTAGCGTCATACCATATCCCTTGGAGATGATTTTTAACACTTGTCCAATTATACTGACTATCATTATAAACCTTAGGAGTAACATAAGTCCATTTGTACTTTGCATGAAAATGAATGCTAGTTCTGAGTTTTAACTCCTTAATCTTATGCTCAATATAATCCATCCTATCTCCCAAATATTCTACTGTATCAAATAATGTTTCAATATGCATTTTAATTTTAGTATCTATATGCTCTTGAGTTTCCAAAGTTTGTGTTACATTTTTGGGTTTTTTTGCAGTACTGGGGATTGAACTCAGGGGCATTCTACCTCCGAGCTACACCCCCAGCCCTATTTTTTTATTCTTTATTTTTGAAACTGAGTCTCACTAAGTTGCAGAGGGCCTCACTAGGTAGCTGAGGCTGGCCGCGAACCTGGATCCTCCGGTCTCAGCCTCCCAAATGCTGGGATTACAAGCGTGCACCACCACGCCCAGCTTGTGTTACATTTTTAGTAGTAGCTATGAGAGCAATTTTGGCAGCAACTCCAGCAATAAGTAAGCCAACAAATTTACAAGGACAGCTTAAGGCTAGACCAAATTTTTGTAAAACCTGTAATTTTTCATCACTATACCAAGGTTTAGACAAATTAACAGACATAAACACAAAAGGGGGCTGTTTTACTATCATCACCTATGTGTTGGTCGGAAACTTAGGAACACAGGGAGTAAGCAAGCAATTAAAACAGGGAAAATTAAAGTATTTGGCATGTCAGGGTTAAACATCACTGTACAATTGCATTTGCTGAGAAACAAATAGGTGTACTCAGACCTATCCCAGTGTAGTTGATAGAGACAGCTTCTGGGATTTGGGAAGAGTCTATAGCTGGAAGTCTGAGAAGATGAGAATTATTTACAGTCACCATAATTTGTTTTTCTTTCCACATAGCAGGGTGTAGCAAAAGGGTGGGTCAGGAACTTAGGCCCAGTATACTTCAGCTGCGTCCTCAGAATCAGCTGCATCAGGAGGGTGATTTTAAAAGTGTTTAGGCATCCTGTGCTGTCAAAGTTGAGAGGAATTAGACTCCAACTAGTCTGGTGTTGCTTTGAATCCACAGGCCACACAGCACGAGCAGGAACTCATCGAAGTGTCCCATTATTTCTAGGAAAAACACAAACAGAAACCGAAACCCAAACCTGTGAAATTACAGGGTCAGGTCCTTCCCATTGATTAGTTTCCAAGCTTTTTTTTACATAACCATCACTTTGGAGGCAGAATCGTGGGGAAAATGTCTATCAGCTGCAGATTTACCTTGAGAATCCAAAATTAAAAATTTTTAAAGCAAATAAAGTCAAGGATAATAGATTACGAGGAGACTCAGAAGCCAGAAGGCCTAATTTCCCCCCTTTTTTATTTTTTCAAGATAAATTTTAAGAGTTTTATTAGCTCATCTTACAACAGCTTGACTTTGGGAATTATCATAAACATTAGTAAATCCTTTACTGGTGTATGTAGGCTGTCACTAAAGACCTGGCTTGTTTTTGGAGAGATATTACAATAATGTTGTAAAGTATTAGCATTGACATGAAATTTATTATGTAGACGGGTAGCGGCTTTAAAACTTTTGGAAGGAAACAAAATTATATTAGTTAAATTAGTTAATTGATCCACCTGATGGTTACCAGCAGTCAAAGGTCCAGGAAGACTAAAAGTTTTTGGTGGCAAAGGACCAAAAATACCTGTTGGAATACAAACAAGTTAAATTTTAGCCTGTTATTTAGCATTTAATTTACCTGTAAAGATAAGCCATTTATTTACTTATTTTTACTTAGTTTACCCATTTAAATAGTCAATCAGTACTTTAACTTGCTATTTAAATAAAGTATCTCAAAATAAACAATAAGTATTGTAACTTTTAATATCACATAGGAACAGACATGTACTCTTAATTATTTATCCTGAAAGAAAATATTAGTTAACCTTTACCAATATTTTGTATTTAAAAAACAAATAAAAAGCTTATTTGTTAAAGATTTAAATTACATGAATTAAGAGGTATTTGGATCCATTTTAAACTTAATGAGCGTTCTTAAATTAATTTTGATAGTACATCCATGTGGATATGTTTGTATGGATACAAACATATTTTTTATAGTTTTAACTTGCCAGGCATTAATTTTTTATAGATAACTATTATAAGCAATGTGTTAAGCAGATACTGTCCACTATGAGGTATAGAAGAGTGGCCACTGTCTCCCTGTGGCAGATCTGTGTAAAACATTGCCCTTTTTTATCATTTACTAAATAAGCCTCTATTTTTTAATTACACCTGAACCAGGAAAGATAACAAAATTTGTTTCCCTACAACCTTTAAACCTTAGCTTTTATCCATTTAATATGCACTCTGGAGACATGTTTTTAAGGATGTCAAATTACCTATGATTTTTATTTATGTGCTTTAAAGGTTTTTTACTTATAAACAAACAAACAAGACATAACGAAAAACCCAGGATTAGATTAACCTCCGTTCTCAGTGAAACATACAGCTATTTGAACCTTGAACAAACATTATTATACACTTTTAAACATTAATGTACATTACTTGATTTTTTATTAGGTAAAGCAGCTCGTTTACAATCCTAATTAGCATTTTTAAAGGCAAGCATTTTAGTTAATTTTCTGATTTTTGTCCTATTATAGTTTTGCCAATAATTTTTGTTAGTTTTTATACAAGTTTATCATAAGTTTATCAACATTTTGTATTATTTTTGTCTAGGAACTGTAATTTTTTTTTAGAAGGATAGATTCTTTTTTAAGCTTTTAAACCTATTTTTGAACTTTTATGGGAGCATTTGTTTGAGCCTGGGGAGCAGTAAACGTCCCTGTCTCTGTCAACATAGGATAAGTGATAGTCCTAAGAACTCGGTTATTACCTTGTGTACTGGCTTTGGCCTTATCAGTACATACATTATTAACTTACTTTAGCTATTGTAAACATTTAGGCCCTTTAAAAGAGAGTGACATGCAACTTTTAATCATTAGCTACCCAATTATTATTTGACCATTTTACTAAGGGATTTTTTTAACATGAGATTGTGGTCTGTATAATGTAACTGTCCTTTTTTTAATTTAGCTATATTATCTACTTGAATTTTTTCCCAATGAGATGGCGGTGTAACCCCATGCTGCAGAGGAGAATGCATAACAGGTTAGACAAAAGGAGATTTTATCAGTCTTTTTAGGATTAAACTCTATACTAGCATCAGTTTTATTCCGGGTTTTTTTTTTTGTTTACAGAACATGCCATAGCAAGAAACTTTACTTTTGTTTTTGTTGGCATTTTTATTTTTATTTTTTGATCTTTAATTGACTGTACTTGTAACTGTAACTTATTAAATTTATTATCTGTACTCTTAAGCCTAGTGTCTCCTCTTATGACACTGGGACAAAGTCCTGGAGGTGGGCGACTATCCTGATTTCCCGGACATATTCTTTTTAAAATGTCTTTTTTATTTATATTGAAAACAGTTTTTTAAGCATTTTGTTTCAAAAAAACCCTTTTGTAGTGTTGTAGCCAAAACATTTTTTAGGATGGTGTTAGATTTTACATTTGTGCAAAGTTTTAAATATACCTTTAGAGGTTTATGCCTATGAGGGTGTAAAACCTCTTTGTACCATGTATTACCATTTTTTTAGGCAAGTTGTCTTATTAAAGGCATAGTCTCATCTGCACTAGGAAAGAGTTTTTTAGCCAAATCATTTAGAGGGTCCTTGAACAATTTTAAGTAAGCAGCTCCCCAGCACCTCTATTAGGCAAAGCAGACCAAGCTCTCTTTGCTGTAGCAGTTACTTGAGCATACATTTCAGGGTCATAATTAATCTGTGCTGGTAAAATATTATATTGTCCCTCTCCTGTCAGCATGTCTACACCTCTTTGGGGTCATTTAGCCTGAGCATTTATTTTGTTGTTTAAATTGTTTGTTTTTGAAATTCTGATCTCTAAAGTAAATAATCTCCTCCGGATGATATGGGAAGGCAGAGCCATGGAGATATTATTAGTTAAGAATTTAGACTTAGGATAGAAAAGAAAGGAATTTTTGCTTCCTCCCCAAGCTGTAAGGCACTGACAATTAGCAGAAAAGGTAAATAGAGAGATCTTGTAAATCAAGGAGTTTAGCCCCTTCCTTATGCATATCAAGGACAGGAGCAGCTGGGATGTTATCTCTGAACTGAAACAAAGCTGCTCTGGCCCAGCCAAGGTCTGAGACAGGACCTTGAGTCAATGAGTTCTTTTTACTTTAGATACCATTTTTATTCTTTATTTCTCAAAAATTAAATGACCAGCTGTACTGTAAGGGCTGGAATTTATTTGTTTGGGGCCCAGAAATTGGGAAATTATTGGTCTGGGTCATCAGCAAGGAAGACCTGCTTATCCTACTTTTGGCCTCTGGAGTTTTCTTTTGTCTCTGAGATTAGGCCTGCTGGGAGCTCTCTCCTGCAACACAGACAGTATTGCTCTTGCCAGCATTTTTTAATCCATAGGTGCTAAATTTTGAGTATACTGTTACATACAGGCAAGGACAAATGGAGAATAAAGTCCATAGGCAGAGACTGTATTCTCTAACATTTTTATCTCTGTTGTGGCTACTAAAACATGCTGCCTTTGCCAATTGCTATCCTCAATTACATAGAAAGCTGCAAACCTTAACTGTACTCCTCCTAAGATCTCCATTTATAACATAATTGTTTACCAGAAGAGCCTGTTTTGTGCCTGGGTGGTGCCTAAGTTCGGGCCAGACAGTCATTTAATTGTTTTTTATCCTTTTGACATCTTTACTGAACTTGTTAGCAGTCTCTACTTGTAATTTTTTAATTTATTGAATAATACTCCTTTTTTTCCTGTTTTAATTCATTTATATTACCACCTTTAGAATTATATGCATTCTTTTTAATTTTCTCTCCTCCTTGTGAGAGGAGGAAGAAGTATCCTCCTCCTTATCCAGCTCTGACTTTTAGGATAACTCTCTTTGCACCTCCTGTAGAGTTTCTTTAAATTTTTCTAATTTCTTTATAGTCCTTTGATCAGCATCTTTTAGGCAATCATTTACTAATCTCCATACGGAGAATCCCTAAATTGGAAAATTAGCGGAGTCCTGTTTCCTAAATGCTGCCTGCAAATCTTCCTTTACTTGGTTCCAATCTCTCAGAGTAAGGGACCCTCCGTATGAAAACCAAGGGCTATACTTTTTTACTGAGTTTACAAAGTTTCTTACAATACTGGCTCTAAGCCCATTGCCCTGGTGCTTTAAAAGGACAGTCAAATCCTGGTTTAACTTCCCTTTTGAAGTCTCCCTAACACTTAATCCTGGGTTACCTTTCTTTTCCCAGTCCCCTTAACACTTAACACTTAATCCTGGGTTACCGTACCCATAACAATTACAACAATTACTGGTATCGCGCTTACCAGTTCCCCAATTCACTCCCCTTGGAGCAGCTTCTCAGTCTCTGATGGTCTTGCAATCTCGGTGGGACCTCCATTTGCAGCAGGCCAGCTGCTGCCTCAGTTTCCCCATCCTGCAGTCCGCACTGGAAGCTTAAACACAAAAGACAGACAGACGCACAAACAGACACAGACACAACCTCGCCAGGGGAACAAATGTTCAACTTTACTAAGCAGCTTCGGAGATATATAGTTGAAGCCAGACCTTAAGTACATGTACAATATTCATTATCTCACAGGCCCTAAATTCCAAGTGGGCCACATCAATCAAGCTTAGAAAAAACATTTGTTACTTACACCTTATCTTAGACCCCTTGACAGGGGAAGACAAACAACACAGGTCATAAACCCTCAAACATTGGGATTCCTGGGAAGTTGCAAATTTATTATCTCTAGGGTCATATTATGAGTAACAGGCACTGGCTAAGTTTTAATTGCTTAGACAGCCTTGACAGTAAGCAGTTATCTTAACTTTGAGTCTTTTGAATTTAGCGAAAGTTTTCTTTGCTTCCCACACCCTTCCCCAATTCCCACCCTATTCCTTCCCCCTCCCTCCCCTTCAGGTTCACTTCAGTGAGTGACCTTGATATGATTGTGTAAGTACATCATGTACCTTAGGGTGTCCTTCTTCCCCCTGCATCCACTACAATTAAATCAACTTCTTTGCTTATCGAGGATCTCTCCTTTTCATCTGGAGACCCTCCTATGCCCCATCTTCTCCCTAACATCCACATATTATGGAGAATATATGCTTCTTTACTCTTTGTGACTGACTAATTTCACTTAACATAATGTTTTCCAGTTGCATCCATTTCCCTGCAAAGAACATGATTTTGTTCTTCTTTATGGCTGAGTAAAATTCCACTGTGTACATATCCCATAGTTTTGTAATCCATTCATCTGTGGTTGGACATCTTGGCTGCTTCCATAGTTTGGCTATTGTGAATTGAGCTGCTATAAACATAGATACACATGCATCAGTCTGATAATTTGGTTTCCAATCTTTTGGGTATATACCCAGTAGTGGTATTGCTGGGTCATATGGTAGGTTCACTCCCATTCATCTGAGGATCCTCCATACTGTTTGCCACAGTGGTTGCACAAGTTTGCAATCCCACCAACAATGTATTAGGGTTCCAATTTCACACCCTTGCCAGCAGGTGTTGTTGTTCATGTTTTTTATGATTGCCATTCTGACTGGAGTTAGGTGAAATCTCAGGGTAGTTTTGATTTGTATCTTCCTGATTGCCAATGATGTGGAACATTTCCTCATATATTTATTGGCCATTTGTATTTCTTCTTTTGTGAAGTGTCTATTTAGATCCTTTGCCCATTTTTTGATTGGAATATTTGCTTTCTTAGTTTTCTTGAGTTCTTTGTATATCCTAGATATTAGACCTCTATCTGAAGTGTAACTGGCAAAAATTTTCTCCCACTCTGTAAGTTCTCTGTTGAGGTTCTTGATAGTTTCCTTTGCTGTGCAGAAGCTCTTCAGTTTAATGCAATCCCATGTATCGATCTTCCTTTGAGCTGCTTCTGCTTTTGGGTTCTTGTAGAGAAAGTTTTTACCTGTGCCTATGTGTTCAAGAGTTGGTCCTATGCCCTCTTCAAGGAGCTGCAAGGTCTCCGGTCTGACTTCCAGGTCCTTGATCCACCCTGAGTTGACTCTTGTGCAGGGTGAGAAAGTGGGATTTATTTCCAGTTTCCTGCATATGGTTAACCAGTTTTGCCAACACCATTTGTTAAAGAGGCTATCCTTTTTCCAGTGTATATTTTTGGCTCCTTTGTAAAAAATCAGTTGACTGTAGGTCTGCGGGTCTGTTTCTGAGTCTTCTATTCTGCTCCCTTGGACTATGTGTCTGTTTTTGTGCCAATACCATGCTGTTTTTATTACTGTGGCTTTGTAGTAGAGTTTAAAGTCAGATATTGTGATGCCTCCTGCATGATTTTTATTGCTAAGTACTACTTTGGCTATCCTGGGCTTTTTGTTTTTCCAGATGAATTAAAGGACTGATTTTTCTATGTCTGTGAGGAGCGTCCTTGGCAATTTCATGGGCATTGCATTGAATTTATAGATCAGTTTTGGGAGGAGAGCCATTTTGATGATATTTATTCTGCCTATCCAAGAGCATGGGAGGTCCTTCCATCTCCTAAGGTCTTCATCGATTTCTTTCTTCAGCTTTCTGTAATTTTCCTTATAGAGGTCTTTAATCTCCTTGGTTAGGTTTATCCCTAAGTATTTTATTTTTTGGGGTCCTATTGTGAGTGGAATTGCTTTCTGGATTTCTTTTTCGGTTGATTTGTGGTTGGCATATAAAAAGGCTTCTGATTTTTTAAGATTGATTTTGTATCCGGACACCTTACTGAATTTGTTGATCAGTTCTATAAGTTTTTTGGTTGAGTTTGTTGGGTCTTCTAAGTATAGTATCATGTCATCTGCAAAAAGGGATAGTTT
>PVLC010018677.1:0-22124 GCA_004027655.1 Graphiurus murinus
TTTTGACACAGGTCTTGCTAAGTTGCTGAGAATCTTGTTAAATTACTGAGGCTGGCCTTGAACCTGCAATCATTCTGTCTTGGATTACAGATGTGGGCCACTCACTTGGCCTCAATGATCTTTTTCTGAAAAGAGGCTGTCTGGTAGCAGCAGATCTTGGGAGCAAATGAGCAGGTATGAGAGTCCCTTTAACCTGCATAGGACAGAACCCAAAAGAAAGTTCAAGGCACGGTTGTATCTGATCCAGAAGCAGAGAATTTAGGGTCACATAAGGGAGATGTCCAGGAGAAGGCTGATGACATCCGATCAGACTGGGTTTCTAAAGGAGACTGTGGAATCTCCATCTGAGGAGAATTTGAAAGAAGTCAAGGGCCGGGCGTGGTGGTGCACGCTTGTAATCCCAGCATTCGGGAGGCTGAGACCGGAGGATCCAGGTTCGAGGCCAGCCTCAGCTACCTAGTGAGGCACTCCGCAACTTAGTGAGACTCAGTTTCAAAATAAAGAATAAAAAATAGGGCTGGGGGTGTAGCTTGGAGGTAGAGTGCCCCTGAGTTCAATCCCCAGTACCGCAAAAAAAAAAAATAAATAAATAAATAAATAAATAATAGGGCTGGGGGTGTAGCTTGGAGGTAGAATCCCCTGGGTTCCACCCTCAGTACCGCAAAAAAAAAAAAAGAAAGAAAGAAAGAAGGCAAGAGCAGGTTTATGGCCAGCCTGGGCAGCTTAGGGGAACCCTGTCTCCAGACAAAAAAATACATTGGGCTAGGATGTAGCTCAAAGGTAGAGAGTCTCTGGATAAAATTCCCAGCACCACAAAAAGAAAGGAAGGAGGGAGGGAGGGAGGAAGGAAGGAAGGAAGAGTGGGTCTGTTGGAAGGGAAAGTGAATAGAAGAATAAAAGGCCCCTTGCAAGTCCTCTTTGCTCTCAGATTCTGTAATTGTGTGGCCTCTAAGAACAGGCACATGGTGGCCACGAGGTGTCATTTTCTTTCCTCTGGTGTCCAGAGGCCCAGGTCCGCAGGGCTCACAGGTGTGCGGGATGTGCTGTGGTTGAGCCTGGCTTTACCAGATCTAGTCTGATGAGTAATCCCTTTTCGGATACAGTAGTCTTCCCAGATGCCATTGCATCTTTAAACACTACAACGGGGTTTTGTAGGGCCCCAAACTTATACCATTTGGGGACCCTTCTTGGAGAAAAAGATTATAAAATCACAAAAAAGCCAAAATGATGCACAGGGACCCTGCACCACAGGGCAAGGCCCTGGAGTCTCAGCTCCATGCACGTCCTGGCTTCCCTTGCCTATGTCTGTGGTATTAGAACTGCTTCACAGATTGGGAAACTGAGGCCCAGTGTGTGTGGGGGGAGATGAAAGGACTTGTTCCAGCTGATGGTGGGTGCCACAAAGCCTGAAGGTTTCCAGGCCTAGAATGCATAGAGGTTTCATGATAGGAGCCTTAAGAGGGCAACCCAACCTCCTGGCCCAGGAATGTTAACAGAAGCAATGTCTGTGCTGTGATAAAGGACGTAGCATCAGGTCCAGAGCTGAAGACAGGAGTATGGTCACAAAAGACATCCCAGATGCTATGACGCCAGGCGCGGGATACCAGTCTCTTTAGGAGTTCTCACTAAGTCGATTTAGTCTGGATGTTTTTGGTAAATTGGTATCTTGATGGGAAGCAAGACCCTGGGGCTTCTGATCTGCCATCTTGTTGACTTTAGGCCTCTTTAAATGCTAGTTGTTTTGTTTTGTTTTTGTTTGTTTATGTTTTGTTTTGTTTGGTATAGGATTAGTTGTAATTAGCTCATAACAAGTACCCTCCGATGTCATCTTTGTCCAACTAAAGCTGAAAATTGGGGTCCCAAGAGATTAAGTTACCTGCTAACCGTCAGGCAGCTTCTAGGGGCAGAGTTGGAACTAAGAATCTCCTCCTGGAACTGAAATGTTGAGTTGCCAGTATCCTCGCGGAGGCTTCGACTCCACAGAACATTCTTTATTTACTTCCTGAACAAAGACAGCGATGCTGCCTTCAAGAGTAAACACTTAACCATGTGTTTGGATTTTTACCTTATTTCAATGATGAACAAAACAATCTTTATGCATGTTTTTTTTTTTTATCCTACAAAATAAAAGTCTGCAATCATGACCCTTGCAAAAAGGGAATTTTCTACAACTTTTGCATTTAGTTAATTAATTTTATGAATTTTCCTGGTGTGTGTGTGTTTTGTTTTTTGGGTTTTTTTGTGGAACTGGAGATTGAACCTAGGGGCATTCTATCTCCAAGCTACACCCCCAGCCCTTTTTTTTTTTTATTATTCTTTATTTTCAAACAGGATCTCACTAAGTTGCGGAGGGCATCACTAAGTAGCTGAGGCTGGCTGTGAACCTGGATCCTCCTATCTCAGCCTCCCAACTACTGGGATTACAAGCCTGTACCACCACACCTGGCTTTTCCTGGTGTTTTCTATTGTTGACCAACGCATTAGCCTAGTCAGGGTATTGGCGAAAAGGAAGTAGCCAGGCCTGCTCTTCTGCAGTGGTCGGTGGAGGGTATATTTGCATGCTTTTTATTGACTTTTGGAAGATCATTGCCTATGACAAGACTTAAGATAATTAACTCCCCAGAGGCTGAGGCAGGAGGATCACAAGGTCAAGGCCAGCCTGGACACCCTAGCAAGACCCTATCTCAAAAATAAAATAAAATAAAAAGGCCTGGGGATGTAGTTCAGTGGCAGAGGGCCCCTGGGTTCAATCCCTGGTATGCCCCCCCCCCCAAAAAAAACCATAAAAAGGTGAGCCAACTTTAGTCAGCTGGATATATCATTCTCATGATTCTAGATTTTAGGCTGAAAGATAAAATGTAATGATTAATGAAGGCCACTATCTCTTCTCTTTCTGACCTCCTCCTCCTCCTCTTACCCTGGCTACCTACCTCCTAGGTTACTGAGAAAATGCTTTAAAGCTATGCTCGCCATTCAGTAGAATGTTTCGCAATGATGGAAATGTTCTAGATCAGCAGTGTCCAATATGGTAGCCATTAGCTACGTTTGGCTGTAGAGCACTTAAAATGTGGTTATTGAATTTTTCAATCTTGCTTAATCATTCCTTTCTTTCCTTCCTTCTTTCTTTCTTTCTCTCTTTTTTTCTTTCTTCTTCAATACAGGGGATTGAGTCCAAGAGTGCTCTACCAGGGAGCTACATCCCTAGCCCTTTTTATTTTTTTATTTGAGAGATTTCCCAGGCTTGTGACCTCCTGCTGCAGCCTCCTGAGTAGCTGGGATTATAGGCTTGGGCCACTATCTATGGCAGTTAAGTCTCACTTAATTGAAATTTAGTCATATGCATTTAGTGGCTACCATATTCGACAGCGCAAACATAGACCATTTCCATCATCACAGAAAGATTCACTGGTCAGCATAGAGCTGAAGGGTCAGGCCCTGAACTTGAGCCTGGAGGCTCTACCCGGTGTCTGGCCCTGAGCTGGGCTCATCCTTTGGGCTGAGAAAGAAGAGAGGTTCTGAGATGGCGTGGTTAGTGGCCCCTGGAAGGTCAGAACAAAATGACCTGTAACAGGGCGGAAGATCATATTGTCCCCATGCAATAAATCTCTAGAATACGCAATGGAAATGGGACCTCGGAGAACCTTATTCACCACCCCTCTTTACAGATAGGGAAACTGAGGCACCTCCAATTAGTGACTTAGCAAAAGTTAACACAGATGTTAGTATTGGGCAGGTTCCCTAATTAGCAAGCCATCGACTTTCCTGTTTGGGTGCACACCAGGTCTGGAAGCCAGGGTAGGTTATTTTTTTTTTCTTTCATTTACTTGAACACACCCATAGCATGTATTTCCTCTGTACCTGGATTCTTTTGTGTAGGATAAGGTGAGAAACTCGAGTTGCCTTTTGGTGGGCAGGGGGCTTGTTCACTGTCTCATCTCAAAGGGCCGTGTGAAGGACTTGGTTAAGGTGATCAAGCACTGCCTGGGACTGACTAAGTTTCAGCACTGAACGACCTAAGAACACCTTCAATCCAAGACAAATCAGAATAATTGTCCACACTAAGACCAGTAAGAATATCACGCAGGATCTCCCAGAATCCAGATACAGCGAAGCAGCAAGGGAAGCACCACCCTTGAGCGGGCGGATTGTGCTTTCGTTCCAGAGTGAGAGGAATGGCCTTCTGCTGAATAGCAGCCTGGTATTTCCCTCTTCATCTGCATTTAATTGTTCTCAACCAGCAACCTGCAAGCAGCCCTGCTTTTAAATGGACCATGCCTCCTTGCAGAACATTACATCTTAAAAGGTACCTTTAAAGGACCATAACCCGATTTTAAAGCGGAGATAGGGAGTGATTAACCCACAATGTAGGACTCTGTTCTGGACGCCGAGGCCGACGGTTACAAGGTGAGAGCGTTTATACGGTCGTCCGGCATCTGTACCAAAACCTGCTTAAGTGGAGGTCTGGGGATTTCTAATGGCCTCCTTAAGAATGTGTTCTTTCCACTTGACTCATTCCTAGATAGAAGCCTTATTCAGGCAGCCTTCCAACACCTGCCTAGAGCATCAACAGGCCAGCGCCCCCGGATGAAGGAGATAGCAGTGGCTACCAGAAGGCCAAGGTTAGGAGGCAAGACCCTGGTCTCCAGTTTCCATGCTGCCTTTATGAGGCTGTGTTACCTTGAGAAAATTATCTGACCTCTCTGAGCCTCAGTTTCTTCATCTGCAAAAGGTAGATGTCCACCTAGCCCAATTGTACTTCCAGGGAGATGGCGGGGAGTCAGGGAAGTAACAAATGTAGAAGTGCTTTGAAAACCACAAAGTATTCCGTGAAGACAAAAAACTGTGCATACATATGCATACATATAGCTATTGTGCAGGGCCTCTGGTCCATGAAGCTGAAGCTGAGCTTTGGGCATGTAACCAGGAGAGGAGAGGAAGCACCTGTCTATCCTGGCCCTGAGACAAAACTCCACTTGAATCGTCTACTCCATAAAGGGTGAGAAGGGAAACATACGAAGGCAAGAAGAAGCAGCTCTGGTCCCGAAAGAATATGTATGTCAAAGGATAAAGGAAGCCAAAAAAGTGTGGTCTTATTCCAGTATTTTCTTTTTAAAACAAAACATCAGACAACGGCAAGACCCCAGAAAGGCAGAAATATGCACAAGAAATATATTCTATCAATGTGTATTTTTCTGGATTCTCCAGCCTCTGAGTGTATTTAAAAATATTTCTTTGTTATTTCTGCATAGAATACATAGAAGACATCACAACCATTAGATCATCTTCATTTGAAGCCCAATCTAATTCTTTTTTCTAGAATCTACCTTCCTTTCTTTTCTTCTCTTCCTCTTTCCTTTCTTCCTTCCTTCCTTCCTTTCTTCCTTCCTTCCTTCCTTCCTTCCTTCCTTCCTTCCTTCCTTCCTTTTCTTCCGTTCCAACAGTCCCTTTGTTAGTTAGCTACGGCCACAATACTGCATAACAAAGCCAGGTATGGTGGTACACACCTTTAATCCCAGTACTTTTGAGGCTAAGACAGGATGATCCCAGGTTTGAGGCCAGCCTCAGCAATATAGTGAGACCCTGGTTTTCAAAATAAATTTAAAAAAAAAACTAAAAAGGGCTGGGGGAGCCAGGCGTGGCGGCTCACGCTTGTAATCCCAGCATTTGGGAGACTGAGACCGGAGAATCTGGGTTCACGGCCAGCCTCAGCTACCTAGTGAGGCACTCCGCAACTCAGTGAGACCCTGTTTCAAAATAAAGAATACAAAATAGGGCTGGGGGTGTAGCTTGGAGGTAGAGTGCCCCTGAGTTCAATCCCCAGTACCGCAAAAGTAAATAAATAAATAAATAGGGCTGGGGGTATAGCTCATAAGTAGAATGCTCCTGGGTTCAATCCCCAGTACCAAACCAAACAAAATAATACTGCATAACAAAGAACTACCAACCCTGGGCATCACATGCAAAGAATATTTGTTTTTGCTTCTGAGTCCGAGGCAGTCCTGATGGCCTCCAGGGCTCAGTCACCTGACGTTGGTCGTGGGGTGGGTACAGGTCTGCTCATCTTGGCTGGGCTCTGTCATGTGGTTAGGGATTGCCTGATTGACAGAAAGTAGTATCATCCGGGACCTCTTCCATGCGTAGAGTTAACAGGTAAAACAGCATTCTCAGTTAAATTGGAATTTCAGATAAATAACACATTTTTTAAAATACAAGAATGTCCCAAATATTTGCTCTATCTGGCACCCCTCGGGGTATATCTCTCCTATCCCTCCAGCAGGTTAGCCAGGCAGACATGTTCCCACGGCTGGCAAGGAAAAGCCACGTTGGCTGCTTGGATACTCAACTTCCAGGCTCAGAGCTGGCTCTTTAGTGCGAACAGTTGGTCAGCCAATCACAAGGTCCTGCTCAGACTGTAAAGTCACCAGGACTTTAATGGACTGTAAAGTCACATTGAGAAGGACACGAATACAGGCAAGGCAAGAAAACCTGGGGCCATCCTGGCAATCAATCTACCACAGTCCCCAGCAGCAAAACCACCACCCAAAGAGGTCAGTAAAACCCTTCAAGAACGTGTATTCAAGCCGGCGTGGTGGCACACACTTGTAATACCAACAGCCAGCCTCAGCTACTTAGTAAGGCCCTCCGCAACTTAGTGAGACCCTGATTCAAAATAAAAAATAAAAACTAGGGCTGGGGGTGTAGCTTGAAGGTAGAATGCCCCTGGGTTCAATCCGCAGTACCACAAAAAAAAAAAAAAAAAAAAAAGGAATGTGTATTCATTCAAATGTCACTTTCCCATTGTATTCCAATGTAGGAGGGTCTTGACAAAGTCTTGGGGGGGGGGGGAGAATGCCCAGGTTCTGCTCCTACTCTGTAAATCATTGTCTTTGTTTCCTCGATTTGACTGGGTCTTCTCTGGGGCTCAGTTTCTCCCATCTATAAAATGGTAAGTCTGCACTCTCGGGGCCTGGCGGCTCCAAGACTCAATAATCTTGAATATTTTAACTCAAGCAACTGGCTTCCTTCCATCCCATCTCCACAGAAAACTCTTCCAGCCTAATCGACTTTATGACTATATTAGCGATGCTATAACTTAAAACAGCCCATTATGGTCCTCATTGACTGCTCCTGGATTCAAAGTAAATTCAATCACCAATACATATCCAATAAAAAAAATGGAAATCTTCAGGCCAAGGGGACATTGGCTCCTGGCAAGGAACAGGCTCTTGAATAAATAAATCTGCTTTGCCCAATATTCCCCTCTCTTGATTTGAAGAGAGACAGTAACCCTATTTCTGTCATTGAATTAATTTGCTAGAAGTGGCTGTAATTTCTATATAAATCCTGAGATTGTTTCTAATTTACATGTTATATATGAATGTTTATGCATGTGGTGCAGGCCTAATGTTCCCCAAGGATGCTCTTGGAAACTGTATGAATCATGTAAACAAAATTAGACTGAAATAAAAAGAATGTATGAGATTTTCTTCACTAGTACTAATTTTTTTTTAAGTTTGGTTTTCTCCGTAATGGTCTTCCTGCTGACTTTAATTATATTTATGGCACAATTACCCCGCGCTGGGCACAGCCTCCTGTGCCCGCTGCTCGTTTGGCGTCTGTCTGGTTTGTGGGGTGCCTTGCAGACGTTGGGGGGGGGCGCGTGTGGCTCACTCATTGTTTGTTCTCTTTGGGGCCGGTGAGAAGGGAAGGGAGATAGAAGATGTCAAGGCGACATCTACGTGGCTGCTTCTTTCTTCCCTGACCCACCTCCCTTTTCTTTTATGGGGATGAATTCAGGTCATGGGCAAAAAGGGCAACCAGGTTTTGAGGGGCTCTTCTTTCTATGGCTTCCCCAGAGTGCTGTTTGAAGACCCTTACTGCTGTTAATTAATGATTTGCCAGCTGTCTACACTAATTTTATAGCATTTATGTATGCATGTGCATTGTATACTTCGGTCAGCTTTTGGTAAAACCAGACACAATCAATGTCCGACGTGAGTTGAAGCCTCTGGTCTCTGTTTTCAGCAAAAGGTCTGCCTTGATGAGATTTTATAATCCTGGGGTGGGTTGCGCCCATACCTCTGACTGGCAAGGAGGTGGCCTTCTAAATCTTTGCTTCCAAGCCGGGTGTGGTGCCGCACCCTTATAATCTTAGTACTTGGGAGGCTGAGACCGGAGGATCTGGGTTTGCAGCCAACCTCAGCTACTTAGTGAGGCTCTCCGGATCTTAGTGAGACCCTGTTTCAAAAATAAAGAATTAAAAAAAATGGGGGCTGGGGGTGTAGCTCGGAGGCAGAATAACTCTGGGTTCAATCTCCAGTACTGAAAAAAACAAAAACAAAAACATAAAGCTTTGCTTCCTGGAAGACCTCTTTGACACCATCATCAAGGAGGGACCCGGTGGTGCACACCTGGAATCCCAGTACTTGGGAGGCTGAGACAGGAGGATCACAGGTTTGGGGCCAGCCTCAGCAACTTAGTGATACCCTGGAGCATAATAGCTCAGTGGTAGAGCACCCCTGAGATCAATCTCCAGTACCCCCTCCAAAAAAGGAAGGGGTGATGCTCTCTTTCAGGGTAACAATCTGTCCCGTAGTTCTGATGGGGATGCCAGAGCTCTTTTCAAAAGATTAAGCTGATTCAAGCGTTCTTTAAAGCCGGGTGTAATGATGCACGCTTGTAATCCCAGTACTTGGGAGGTGGAGATAGGAGGATCCTGGGTTCGAGGGCAGCCTCAGCTACTTAGTGAGGCCCTCTGCAACCTAGTGAGACCCTGTTTCAAAATAAAGAATAAAAATAGGACTGAGGGTGTGGCCGGGAACCCAAGATCCTCCTGTCTCAGCCTCCCAAGTACTAGGGGTGTGGCTCTGAGGTAGGGTGCCGCCTGGGTTCCATCCCCAGTACTGTAAAAAAATAAAAATAAATGTTCTTTACTGTATTTGTGATTGCTTCAGTCTGACTGCTGCTGGGGGAGGGGGCCTGTCTTAGTCCATCCTAGAGGCCAGGGGTACCCAGGAATCAGAGCTTTTGGGTTCCCTCTACCTCTGACATTCGGATTTTGGAGCGTTTTGACACGAGGCGCTGACATTCCCTCGCTTCTGTTGCAGGCATTGCATCTCCAGGTGAATCCGCATCCAACCAGATGGTCCCTCCCCGAGCACTGGAGCCCTTCCTCCTCCCCACCCCCAGCACGGTCAGCCCACACTTCTGTCCTCACATTTTCCAGAGAAACGTGTGGCCGGCCGGCCGTTATAAAGTAGGACGTGCAGCCGCTCGGTGTGTGCTTCAGCTTCCGAGGACGCCTCCCTAGGCGGAGAGGAGCGGGGCCCACCGCACCACGGGGACAGGACAGAAGCCCCCAGGAAGGGAAGAGGGCCGGGATGTCGGCGAAGCACACACACGCTGCAGGCCGGGCCTCGAGAGCTCTGGCTCCTTTCATCTTCGCGACAAGCCTGCACGTGTTACCGTTTTGTAAGGAATCAGAGACTCGAAGAAGAGAAGTCATCGCTGCAGAGAAGAAACACGGCATTGCTAAGCACCAAACCAGGCGGCGCTGCCAGAAATGTACCCGATGCTGCGGGGAGAGAGACAGCGGCAAAGTGGGGAGGCACCCAGAGGGTAGCTACTGGGCGGCTGAGAGGGAGGGCAGGACGCTCTGCAAAAGAACTCAGCAATGAGCACGTGTTCACAAGGGAGGGAAAGAGGGTGTGGCCTCGTGAAGGGCCCAGGGTGGCCTGGGCGAGCTGGGGGCTCTGACGTCCACTATCCAAGCTGCACATGTCTTTGTTGGTGGTGTTGGTATTGGTGGTGGTGACGGTGGGTTTTGTTGGTTGGTTGGTTGGTACTGGGGATTGAACCAAGGAGCATTCCACCTCTGAGCTACATCCCCAGCCCTTTTATTTTGAAACAAGTTCTTGCTAAATTGCTGAGGCTAGCCTCAAATCTCGGGTCCTCCTGTCCCAGCCTCCCAAGTACTGGGATTACAGATGTGCACCACTGCACCCAGCTTGTACATGGATTTAAAGTTGGAAGTGGGCCCAGTCGGGGCCATGTCAGAGCTATTTGGAAGGGTCAAAAAAAGAAATGTGATAACCCACATACAGTGGGCGTCCAGGGGCATGGTCCTTCTGCCTCTTAGGCAGGGCCGTTACCCTAGCCTTGTAGGCTTAGGACAACTAGAATCAGTGCATAAAAATATAGAAATACTAATGTTTAATATAAATAAACATTTATAATAATATATAATATGAGTATACGTATATATTATGTACCCACACATTATATACTAATATATACTGATATATTACATATGTATGTATGCATTTATATATTATATATTAATATATGTCATATATTATGCATTACGTGCATATATGTGAATATATGTAAATGCATGTATATACATTTATGCATGATTGTATATGTGTGCAAATACTTACATCTATGTATATATATGCATATATATATTTATATATACACACTATTTCAAAAAAATAATTAGTAACCTGACCTCCGTATGTGAGTAGCTAGACACTATTCTGGACGCAGGCGGGGCTTACAGATGATGGCGCGGGACATACCTAGCACAGCGTCGGTGCCTTTCGGAGGATTTGCTCACTTCTGGGCTTCCTTAGGACCTTGCAGTTCCTTCAGAACTGTGTCTGTGTCCTGTCTCAGCTCCCTGCCTGTACAATCCTATTTACTCAAGTCTTTATGATCAGGAAGGTTTGGGCGAAGGAGGAAAGAAGCAGAATGAATTTGGGAAGAACACTAAGCCAGAAACGCTCTTTGAACGTTTTCCTTTTCCATATTGAATCCATTCGAGAAGAATTCAATCTACAAGGTCAAAAGAAGGTCACCTCTCCCGACTTCCTTGCACCCACGGCTTAATCATCTAAAAATAAAAATCAATTCTTGCCTGAGAGTTGTGAAGAGCTCATAATTGCTTGAGAGAGAAGCTCAGAAGGACTGCGCCTTCTCCCGCCTTCCTTTCTTAGAATGAGAATATCATTTTTCAAGTCCAGGCCCTGTCAGTGCTAGATCGCCTGGTTACCGAGGAGAAAGATCTCTGCTTAAGATGAAATAATTTTCACCATTACATTCTTCATGCAGAAATGGGGTCCTTCTTTAATGCTGCCTCTAAAAATGGCAAAGAAGTAATATGAACCAATGGCTAGCATTATTTTCCCTTAATAAAATAAAATAAAACAGCATTGGCTTACGACCTCTTTTCTTCCTGCATTAAGAATTCCTGAATTAAGCATTGGCTTTGATTTTTATAGAAACCCTGTTGCCTCTTGCCAGCGACTGGATTTTCTCTCTCTTTAACCTCAGGGTCCAGGGTATTTGAGCTTCCTAATCCCACACACGCTCACCACGAGCCTGGCTGGGTGAAGGTTTGGGTCTATTTGCCGTATTTGATTTTTTGGCCACCAAACAGAACCTTGGACTCCTAGAATGCTAACGAATTTCCCATCGTGGACTGCGAACACTTTTACACATGTGGATGTCTGTGACGGGGACAGCTTTCCATTTTATTAGCATCCTCTTCTAGAAGTATTTAGCCTTCCAACCACCCACAGTTGTTAAAAAGCAATTCCCAGAGTTTTCATGAAATTTTAAAGTCCCTATCAAGAGCCTTTTAACTGGGAAGATCAGCTGTAAGATGGAAATGAAAGAGTCCATTAAAGTATCATTACAGGCGAGAATTTTTTTTCTTTTTTGGCCATTTTTTTCTTAATCCCACCCAACAGGAATGGAATTGCTCCCCTCCCCTGGTATGTCTGTTATGGCTCCCTATTAAAATCTAAGAGCTGGCACAGGAAGCCCAGCCATGCGGTCCCTAGTCCTGGGCTCAGCCACCGTCACACACGCTGTGGTGTGCTGCTTTTGGTCTTTGCCACCCCCAACCCCACTTCATCAGCTCTCCGTACACCACCATCCTAAACAAATAGGCTCCCCTGTGCCTGGAGAAACACAGGACCCGTCCCCCGCCGCCCCCCACCCCCCGCCCTACTTTTAATGAACATTTAGACATTTCCACAACCTGACTTCTTTTAGACCAAGCCAAGTTTCTTTTAAGCCCCAACTCTGTTCGGGGAGGCCAGCTAATTAGCCTGCCTGTACCAGAGGTACTCACTTTTTATTACCTTCAGAAAACAAAGCCAGGTTTGAGGAAGTGTTGGATGTTAGCTGTCTCCAAACTCTCAGGAAGGGAACCTCCGCCATCCGAGCCCCTCCTCCTCTTCCCCAGGAAGATTTGCGGTCTGGTTAGAAGGACCATTTAGATGATGAAAGGAACCAGTGGACAGCCCCTGATTTATAACCAGTGTGATTTTTTTTAATATCCACCAAATTAATATTTTTATGTCCATTCCCCCATCAAGTTGCTTGGGTTTGAATTTCAACGAGGGGAGCCTGCCAAGACCGTGTAGTAAAATACGAACTGGATCATAAATCCCAGCAGGGGTGGGAGAACGTAAGACAGATTGCTAACACCTTAAAAAAATTTTTTTTAAACAAAAAAAGGCAAGAATTTGCTTTAAAGTACACCAGGCCCAATAGAGACCGGAGAGACACGGGCCATCTGAAAGCGGGAGCCAGTTTACCTCTGCAATGTCATCTTTCCCAGGAAGCCAACCAGGCAGAAATACTCTCGGATGAGCACCCCCCCCCCCCAAAGATCCGCGCCCCTCTGGAACGGCCCGCACACAGCTCATCAAGTCGCCTTTCATTAGTACCAGGCGGAGCGACGTACACACAGCTGGCAAACCACGGTCTGAGGCTGTAAGAAGAAAGCCATGTGCTTCTTTCCCAAGACTAAATCGTTTCCCCATGAGGAATAAAGAGCTTTTACAACCCTTCTGCACGGAGCCGTCTTGGAGGGAGACCCGTCCATTGCTCTGCGACCCTCACTGAAAACCAGCAGGGGAAGCAGAAGCCCTCGTTTGCTCAGTTTTATAACGAGTTTACTGTATTTGAGCATATATGGCCAAGCAAACACCCTTATAACCCAGCTTATTATTACACCGATTTGGATAAACCACAGGCCAAATCGTGTTGGCTGAAACACTCGGCTGTCCGGGAGAAGTCTGAGAGAACTCAGCCGATAGCCTATAAAACAGACGGCTAGCCCCGTCTGTCAACACCAGCATTATAGAGGCGTCCTGCTAATCCTCCTTGCGGACAACAGTCGCTCCTAGGGCACTGTCGTCTTTTCATTCCGTGGCCTCCCCGTGCCGGCTGTGGGGACACCCAGTGCGCACCGGGAGCCAGACGACCTCCAGCGAGCGGCAAGCCGGTGTCACCCCCTTGCCAGGGACTGCGCTGCACGCAAACACCTTTGCAGACCAAATTGTCGGTCTCACAACACTTTGCCAAAACATCCTTTGGACTTTTCTTTTACTCACACTGTGTTCATAGCCAAAGCCATGGCCAAGACGTCTGGCGATCTTTGAGCAGACCAATAGAATATATAGCTCAAACCAAGAGATTACCTGGGAGATGGAATTGAACAGCAGGAGGCACCCAGAACTGGTGCTGCTGTTGTTGTTGGTTCAAGGATATTAAGGTTTAGAATTTTCCAGTTATGAACATCTAGGGCAGGTACTGGGGATTGAACCCAGAGGCATTCTACCTCTGAGGTACACCCCCAGACTTTTCTGTTCTTTTATTTTGAAACAAGATCTCGCCTAGTTGCTAAGAGTCTCACTTAAATTGCTGAGGCTGGCCTCGAATCTGTGAACCTCCTGTCTCAGCCTCCCAAGTACTGGTATTACAGGTATATACCAGTATGCCCAGTTTATGAACATTTAATTATAAGTATAGAAGGAGGATTATCAAGGTAGAAATAGATATGTGGATATAGCATATACATCTTGTGTGTGTGCATGCACGTGTGTGTACATGTGTGTGCGTGCATGTGTGTACATGTGTGTGCGTGCATGTGTGTGTACATGCGTGTGCGCACATGTGTAAGTATGTGTCACTGGGGATGGAGTTTAGGGTGCTGTACCACTGAGCTACATCCCAGCCCTTTTTAAATTTTTATTTTCAGACAAGGTCTTGCTAAATTGCCCAGGCTGACCTTAAACTTGCGATTTTCCTCTCTGAGCCTCCTGAGTAACTGAGATTACAGGTGTGCAACACTGCACCCAGCTGCATATACATGTTTTAAAATGTAGCCACACGCAGTGCTGCACACCTGCAGTCCCAGTCCTTGAGAGGCTGAGACAGGAGGATCACATGTTCGAGGTCAGTGCACAGTAAGTAATAGAATGCCCCTGGGTTCAATCCCCTGTACAAACAAAAAAAGTAATATTTAGCTTTTAGTTTAATAGCCTAAAACTCCAGCAAACTCAACCCTTCCATACATGTTCCCACAAATAAGACATAAATCTCTACTCCAAAGTAAGTGAAAAAAAATCTTTTTCCTATTCTTCTTCCTCCTCCTCCTCCTCTTCCTCCTTCATTTTCTTCTTCTTCCTCTTCTTTTGCCAGAAAGGACAGTAGTAAGACCATGACTGAAGTTTGAATATGGTCTGTACTTTAAATAATACTGTCGTGATGTTAATTTCCTGGATTTGGTAACTGCAGTATGGTTATGTAAGTGAATTTAGGTTATGTAAGTGAATTTTACCAACGTATTTAGAAATAAAGGGGCAGCATGTCTACAACTTATTCCCAAATCATTCAGAAAAAGAAATAATACATAGACACAGACACACACACACACACACACACACTCACACACACACACTCACACGTACATGCAAGTACAGAATGTTAAGCAAGCATGGTAAAGTGCTAACATTTGGGGAACTCTTAGGGTATATAGGAATTCTGATTTTATGTGGATCCTGAAATTATCTCAAAATATAAAGGTCTTTTTCTGTGGGTCATTGTTGTCAAGGCTCCCTGTGTAGACCACCAGAGCTTGTTTCCTTAAAATGACAACCTAATAGGATGTTTGTAAGTTCCTTTGTTTGTTTCCCCCACATGAATCTAGAAAAGAACTTGATGTAGGTCCGATTTAAGATGTCACTGAGAACCCTGAATCTGCAAGAAAAACAGATTGGGGTGTGGGTCGGGGCGGGGGGGGGGGGCTAGAGACAAGACGGACAAAACAGAATTGCTGGAGCGAGACTCCGGAAGCAGAAGACCTGGATTCTCTGGATCCAGAGCTGGCTGCCCCTGCGGGGCTCAACTTTAACAGCCGGGGCCTTGCCAGGCCGTGGTGATGGGACAGGCTTGGGGTTGCATAGTGCCCCACGTTTGGAGCATTGGGCTGGCTCCCTGTAGTACATGGGTGGGGACAAAGGTGGCCCCGTGCTTCTGGAACATTCATGAAAGCCCTTTGGGAAAGGCTGTCCTTGGGCCTCTGGAGAGACCAGCCTTTGGTAATGGAAATATCCCAACCACGTGCCTTCCTGCTAATCATATCCCATTGGGGCTGAGAGCCTGCTGACATCCATTAGCCTAAACCTGCTTTTCAGAGATTTCCACTCACTTTGAGCTTAACATGTGGGGCCCAGCCCGGAGCCGAAGTAAAGACCGCTGCTTTCTTCTTTCTCTTTTGGCCAGAAACATTCTGCCGCCTTTGGGAATGGACGCATCTGAGCGCAAGGTGTCTGATCCCGGCGCCCTTCGAACAAGATGTGGCCCAGGCTCAGCACGTGCAGGCGCACAGGGCCTCAGCCGCCACTCAGCAACGCCACCCCCTTCCCGGGACTCGTGGGGACGGGGACACTGCGCTGTCATCGCGCATGTGTGCAGCTGGAACCGGCGATAAATTGAAGCGCCGATCCTGATGCATGACGGCACCTGCATCTCAGCATCTCGGCAGCCGGCACCTGGATAAATCACATTTATTTTCATAGCACATTTAAATAACGTTGGGGCCCCCGGGGATCTTCCGCTGAGTAATGAAGCATCGCCCAACGAGAGTGCCCAACGTCACGCCAATCCGCAGCGCCCCCTCAGCAGACAAATAAAACCTGTGATTTATACGGATGACATCGGGGTGGCACGGGGGCTCCCTGTCCTGTGCACGAGACATTGCGGTGCATGCGGATTAGAGAAGAGATTTATCTGCAAAGTAAACAAAGAGCACCCCCCCTTCTCCCTTAATCACACCAAATGAGGCACCAAAGCACTCGTGCGTGTGTACCCGCTCAGCAGCACAACACGCCCAGCTGCACTACGCATGTGCACACACACACACACACACACACACACACACACACACACACACACACACACACACACTACACCGGCGGCTTCATTGCAGGACCGGAGACAGAGCCATCCTGATAAAAGATGGTCGCCGGTAGCTCGGTGACCATTTGCTTTATGGGCAGTTCTCGGTCTGTGTCAGTGTGGACCCGGGCAGGGAGAGAAACCAAATGTCTTCCGCACGCTGCAAGGTGGCAGTGGGATTCCAAGTCAGCTGCCACTTTCCATCTTGCTGTTTCGAGGGGAAATATGACCTCATTTGAATTTGATTTTCCTTTGCATGGCCGCACGTGCGCTTGCCCTGCTCACTCAGGGCCACTGGGGTGGATTGGCAGCCACCCTGTGGAAGCCATCGGTTCTCAGGCTGGATCTCTTCCTTTTTCTTTTCTTTTTTCTTCCTTGCTTCCTTCCTCCCTCTGCCCCTTGGCTTTCTCTTTCTTTCTCTCTCTTTTCTATTCCTTCCTTTCTTCTCTTCCTTCTTTGCCTTTTCCTTCCTTCCTTCCTTCCTTCCTTCCTTCCTTCCTTCCTTCCTTCCTTCCTCTCTCACTGTCTTTGTCTTTCCTTCCCTCCCTCCTTTCCTTCCTTTCTTCCTCCTTCCTTCCCTTCTTCTTTGTCTTTTCTTTTCCATCCTTTCCTCCTTCTTTCTCTATCTTTTCTTTCCCTTTTTCCTTGGCGGCCATTTACTCTCTAGCACTCACCAAGCCTCCACTTACACCTCAACTGGAGACCGCCTTGCCGAGCGCAAACAGCAGAGAAGGGAGTAAACCACACCGGGCCGGGCACTGCGCCATTCGGACGTGCTTTATCACATGCAGATTTGGGTATGCTACACTTCAACCTGTGACTGCCAAAATATTTCAACTCCACCCAGCAAACAGTGAAACAAGAATAACGACCCACATAGCTGTGGTGCTTTACCGTTAGCAAAACACATCCGCATGCGTTATTTGATCACAGGCGGTCTTCACGCAGACCCCCCACGGTAAGGCGTGATCCTAGATGTAATCTTTGTACTTGGACAACTCACTGCTCCAAGGGAGGACTGAAGTCACTTTACTTTTTTTGCTGGGGGTTCACATGTTTCAGGAACACTGGAAAAACCCAAAGCAGCAAGTCTCATGCTCTAAGCTGAAAGCCATTCCTCATGCAGCGGGGTGTGTGTGTGTGTGTGTGTGTGTGTGTGTAGAGTCTTTTGGAGAGCTGGTGGCCATCTTGGCAGGACACAAAATCGCCAGTATCACTTGACTCAACCTGGATTCAGATCAGGTTCTCTGGATGCCACCTGGACCCGTCTACATGAAGGTATTTCCCAGAAAAACCAATGGACGGACGTATATTCTATTTTGATGCCAAAGGATGGACTTTTCCCTTGCTCCGAAATGACTTTGGAGGACTAGACAGAGACCGATGTCACACGCCTTAAGGGAAAGCAAGTACACTTTCATATTTTAGTCTAGACCCCACGCCTGACCTCAGGAAATGCCAGCCTCAGTTTCCCCTTCTACTCTGCAGTTGTCACATCCAAGGAAGCCCCAAGTGACCACATACATCTGGATATAAATATGTTCTTTGCAATTTCTCGAGTTTGTTCTGGAGTTGCACCATACCATTCCGTATCACAAAGAGACAGTTTTAATTTGCAAAGATGATCGCCCCAAATTAACATTTTTTTTTCCTTTAAGAAAAGCAGCATTACCTAGCAAGACTAACCCATGACTACTGAAGAGGATCAACCTGCCCCTAAAAATAGGATGGCCGCCTGCCGTAGTCTACCTGCTGGCTTGTGCTCTTGTCCTGGCGTGATTATTAATAGCCTGCCATCCCCTCTCCGTTGTTCCAGTTTGGATGCTGAATTATAGTCACTCTACCTAGGAGCCGGAGAAAACTCCCGTTGAACTAGGTCTGCCTCCTTTGAAGGCTTTGAAAACACCCCGAACAATGGAACCAGAGGAGAGAGAAAAAGAGAGAAGACATTGTACGGCCGGTTCCATCCCTCAGCCACGGAAGACTTGGAGAGATTGTATCGGTTTCGTGCATGTAATTCCAATTATGAACCAATAATGTGGAATAGAACTAATTCTATTATAACCACTAGGCTGCAATAAAGCGAATGCACGGGATGATTTGTCGAGCCGGGAGGCCTGGATACGTGCGTGCGTGCACCCTGACGAGCCTGGAAGGGACCGTGGCGGTTTCAGTGATTAGCGACTGCTCTTCCTTAGTCGTCCCTTTTGCTCCTGGGGCCTTCACTGGCCTCTGTGTGTGTGTGTGTGGGGGGGTACTGGGGATTGAACAGGGGCATTCTACACCCCCCCCCCAGTCCTATTTTTTATCCTTTATTTTGAAACAAGGTCTCACTAAGTTGCAGAGGGCCTCAATAAGTAGCTGAGGCTGGCTGCGAACCTGGATCCTCCGGTCTCAGCCTCCCAAGTACTGGCTCCACCGCCCTCTTTAAGGAACAGGTTTTTCTACTGATCATCATTGGATCTACGTCGGTGCCAAGAGCAGGACCTGCAGCCCCATCACAAAGTCAGAGGATTCAGGGCGCTTGTCCAGCCTTTGCCGGCACCCCTGTGTCCTCCAGGCCGAGTGGCTCAGGCTCCAAACACCACGGCAAGCCCTGGAAGGCTCCCCTCCTTCATCTGCACGGTCCACGCTCCCGGGAGGCACACGGGGTGTCTACAGTGATTCCTCCTATCCTGCAGGTCCCACCTCTGCTGTGACCTTTGCCACCTTCAGGGGGCTCTGCCTCCCCCCCCCCCGCCCCCATCTTCCCATCTGGGCCTCAGCTCTGGAGATCAGAAATAATGTTCTTCTTTGGACATCTCCAGGCTGGCCCAGTGCCTGGATACCACACTTGGCCCTTGTTCATGGAATGAATGAATGAATGAATGATAGATATGGTATATTTGCACTTGGTGTATACCTAGGTGTATATATTTTGCCATCTAATTTTCCATATTGTGATTAAAAAAATAGCACATGGCATAAATTTACCATCTTCTGTGCTGGAGATTCAACCCAGGGACATTCTACCTTCAGCCACACTCCCAGCCCTTTTTTTTTTTTTTTTTTTTTTTCATACAGGGTCTTGCTAAGTTGCTGAGACTGCCCTCAAACCGGTGATGCTCCTGTCTCAGCCTCCCTAATACTGTGATCACAGGCATGCACCATTGTGTCTGGTTCCAACACTTTTTTTTTTTTTTAAGGAGAAAATACTGAAATACTGTCTTTTGTAATATTGTAATTTTTTCTACAATCTTCATTCTCATTTCATAGACCGGCTCTATATGTCTTTTATTTAAATTAGTGGGTCTCAAGGAAAAGATAAAGAATGGTTCAATTATTGCGCATAATAATTAATCTCTGAAATTAAAAACTGTCCTCTGTCCGACTGATTTACAAAGAATGTGTTAATGGGCAAAAGAAACTGCTTAATAATCCGCCTTCTGAAAAGTAAAAAAAATTAAAAAGCCAATAATTTGGGCGAAGTGAAAGTGCTTCTTTTCAAGATAATGATTTGAAGATGGTCTCAGTTTTTAAATCATACACTAGGATTAATGTACACATTATTTTGACATTGTGGTGGTAACCCATTTGAAAAAGGGCCTGAAAAAAAAAATAGAGTCACAGCTTCCCGCATCCCCCATTCCTCCTTCCTAGAACCCTGGCCCCAGAGTCCCAGCCTCATAAATAAATCAAGATATGTTAATGACGAGGGTTGAACACAATTATGGGCTTGGGCAATTCCACAGAATAGCCACCAGGGGGCACTGCAGGATCACATTTTGTGATTTCAGGCGCCATTTTTATCCTCGGATTTAGACAATAATGTCTTGAAAAAACTGTTAACCTTCTAAGCCCCAGACGTCATTTTATTTATTGCTTTCAATATCTTATCGCCGGTAAGCTTAACTAGCTAGGCTTGGAAGGTTATTTTAAAGGACACTGCGCTAAAAACACAATTAGGCTTCCTCTTAATTTTACCTTCTTGGAGTGTGTGTGTGTGTGTGTGTGTGTGTGTGCGTGTTTTATTGTTGGCAGACATTACAATTGAAGAAACCATTTAGGGAATGCAAAATCTAAAATGCAAGATGGTTCCTCTTTCCCCTCCCCCCCCAAATCTTGATATTTCAGACAAAAAGATTATATTCATTGTTATTACTTGTGTAACAGCCTTCGTTTATCTATTAATTCAATCAGTAAATATTTGCTGGAGCCCCTTCGGAGCTCATCCCTATGCCAAGCGTGGACAGAGGACACCTGAGCCACATCTAACCCCAGGCCCCTATTTTTTCAAAAGAAAAGAGTAAAATCACTGCTTTCCAGATACGGTTGGCTTGGACTGAGTAAAGAGGATTAAGACTCTGGTTGAAACCGAATGCTAAGCAACTGAATTTTTAATAACCAAACAAAATGGGTGCGTGTGTGTGTGTGTGTGTGTGTGTGTGTCCCTGTCAAAGTCACAGAATGAATGACCTTGAAATGTAGCAAGAGACCGGGGAAGAGCCACTGCTCTGGCACCTTACGGGCTTGTTCTCTGGACGCCTGGGCCCTGTAAGAAGTGCTGGCATCCAAGGCTGGTCAAAATGGGACACAGGGAGGCTGCCTTTTCCCCTCCCCCCTCACCTAGTCAATCAAAATGGTTCGTGCAAGACAAGCTAGAGAATGCAGGCACTGTACATACATTGTCTCATTTAATGTTCACAGGACCCCACAAGACGCTCCCATTTCCCAGACAAGCAAACCGCGTCTCAAAGGGGCCGATTCTTTGCCCAAGGTCACACATCATGTCCAAACCCAAGTCTGACCCCGTGGTTGCTGCAGCTCACGGTCATAAACCCCCAACGAGCCCAAAGACCGAGATGCCAGCTGCCCACGGACGCGCTCCTGTGGCCCACTCCGGGATGCGCTTTCCTAAACCCTCCCCTTCTTCCTGCGCCCACAACTGGACTACATTTCCCAGCGTCCCTTGCTGTAAGCGCGGCTTCCAGCCAGGGAGCCGCAGCGAGGCCCGGCCTTGCAGGCCTGCAGCTTCTTCCTCCTTCTCAGCCAGATTTCCTGCAGCAAACCTTGAGGGCAGGAATGAAGGCGGCTTCTGACTGGGAATCAGCGTCTGCGAGGTGCCCCCAAACTCCGACGTCCAATGCCTCTGCACTCAAGATGCAACTTTGACTGGTTTATGCCCTCCTGACTTGGGGTTGTTCCTTGAACAGCTAGCCTTGCATATGCAAGGAGGGATGGTGGTAGCCAAGAGGGCTTCCGCGTGCCCATCCAGGGGCCCTGAGGCCTTGCCTAGCACTGGATATGTCTCGTGTTATCTTCCTGGGCCTCAGCAAAAGAAACCTTGAAGCAGGGACCTCTAAAGTGTAATCCCAGCCGGGCGTGGTGGCACACGCGCTTGTAATCCCAGTACATAGAAGGCAGGTTCCCAGCAGCCTCAGCTACTTAGTGAAGTCCTTTGCAATTTAGTGAGGCCCCGTTTCAAAATAGAGAATAAAAATTAGGGCTGGAGGTGTAGCTCAGAGGTAGAATCCCCAGTACTGCAAAAAATAACAATAAAATAAAGTGTAATCCCTGACCTGAGAAAATCCTGTAACCCATTGCACCCCTGAACCAGGAAGGACTTGTCCCCGTGTCTGGTCCACCCAAAAGCCCTCCTTTTCGCATAAAACGTCTCCTCCTCTCTTCTTCAAGGACATGAGCAGACAGAGCCTGACGTACGGCGGCAATATGTGAGCTGCAGGTTTGGCCGGGGGCTCTGAAGGCCTCTGTCCTGACTTGCTGCCTTAGTGATCTGTGTGGGAATATAGTAGGTATCTTCCATCCACCTAGAGCTGGGCTGAGTTGTTGCAAATAAATTTCCAAGGCGTCATAAGAAAAGACACGTA
>PVLC010018678.1:0-26224 GCA_004027655.1 Graphiurus murinus
AAAAAAAAAAGGGGAACCAAGACATATTACTATTGACCATCTTTGGACACATCCTTGCTGTAGAAAACTTCAGAAGGCTTTACCAAAGAAGATATATTCACCTGAACCAGGAAAAAAAATTTTTGAGCATGTGGTTGAGTTATTTATGCCTTCAAATTCCCACTTCTAGAAAATAGAGCCCAAACATTGCCCTTGAATATGACCAATCCAGGACAATCTTCCTCTCTTGGCTGGAAAACAGGAGGGTTGAACGAGAAAAAGGAATCAATATGGAGTCTAGCAGCCACCTGGGTCCACAGACCACAGAAGGGTGTGGTTTTCTGTAGCCACAACCTTCATTTTCTAGTAAGGAAATTGGTCTTACCACAAGAACAAACAACACAGAACAAAATGTTCTGTGATTCAGCCTAATGAGACTTTAACATTTTGACATCTAGTCATTTTCTTTTTCTCAGGAACTTTAAGTATACTTGTTACATTAATATCAAGACAGATGGTTTGCTTATTCTTCTGGATCTAAGAGTTGCTTCCAGTTTTATTATGTTGGTTATTTTCCTGCATTTCAGTGGTATCTGGGTCTATCGATGAGCTCTGAAGTGGTAGATGCTGTCTGAGGAAATTGAAGGAAACCAGCAAAATAGCATGACTTACTAGTACTGAACCCAACCTATGTGAGAGAAAAACTTCGTGGTTTTTTTTTTTTTTTTTTTTCAGTATTTGGGATTGAACCCAGGGGCATTCTACCTCTGAGCTACACCCCTAGATCTATTTTATATTCTTTATTTTGAAACAGGATCTCACTAAGTTGCAGACGGTCTCACTAAGTAGCTGAGGCTGGTCATGAACCTGTGATGATCCTCCTGTCTCAGCCTCCCAAGTACTGGGATTACAAGCATGTGCCACCATGCCTGCCTTCATTTTTTTTTTTAAATTAAAAAGACATTTGGGCTGAAGTTTTTTAATTGATAAATTTAGTTTTTGTTTGCATCAAAGTATTATTTTGCCTTTTCTCATTAAAATCATTATGTTGTGAATGGGCTATTTCCTTTTTATTCTTTGCTTTTATTCCATATGTTCTTTTTGCTTCATATATACATAATTCTAGAGACAAGATTTTCTTTTGAATATTTTAGCCAATATTGTTTCTTGTCATCAGTAAGGAGCAGTAACTAGGCACACTGATACACCATGCGCGAGGCATGGTGGCACACACCTGTAATCCTGGCTCTTGGGACAATGAGACAGGATGATTGCAGATTTGAGGCTAGTGCATGATAATTTAGGGAGACTCTGTTTTAAAATAAAAAATAAAAAGGGTTGGGAGTGTAGCTCAGGGGTAGAGTACCCCTGAGTTCAATTCTCAGTACCACAAAAATAAATAATAAAATTAAATGTTTTATGTTTAAATTATAATATTTATACAAGTATAATAATGCTATTCAACTTCTTTAGTCAACCTCTTGAATGTGTGGTTAGAGCTGTAGAATTTGTTTAATAGCTTTCTGGAAAGTTCTTTTCTCTGTGATACTCAGGGTGGACTGGGACTGTCAGTAGCATCTTGGGGCTGCTGTTTCTTCACTTTTCTCCTAGCCCTTGTTTTTTCACTTATTCATCTACTCCTTCCTCATTTTACTCGTGTAATTTCCTTTCTCTTAATCTCTCCTGGACTGGATGGTTTGTAAAGAACTAAGTCTAAAGTGTTTTCTTCCTTCTTGGATGCTTTCACATATTCCCATGTTTCTCAGATGCATTCAGATGAATTTCCAATTCTGTCTCTCTTCCCTTTCTCTCTTTCCCTCTCTCCTCTTTTTCCTCTCCTCTTTCTGGGTTTTATTTCTTCTCTGATCCATAAGGCTGGCTGGCTTAGAAATCATTTTTCCAAATGAAGAAAATTGATCCTATTAACAAGGCTAATGCCCACTATGTGGAAGGGTCATAGGCATTACAAATAGTAAGAAAACTTAATTAAGAAAGTGGTCCCAGTGCATAATCCCAACAAAAGTTTGAACTCTGTGGCCTTCCCCATGCATCAAGTGCTTTACCTATTACCTTCTCTTATTTACTCCTTTATGACAGCACTGCAGGATAGAATGACCCATCCATGTCTGCAAAGCCAGTAACACTAAAGCTTAATACTGAGTCAAATATTTCCGGCCTAAATCTTATTTTTGTCACATCATCTGCATGCTGTACTGACTCTTGACCTTTGACCTTTACCTCATTTGACCTTTACCACTTTACCTTTTACCTTTAACTTTGACCTTTACACCAGCTAGGAGTGTTGAGTCTCAGTTTCTTCTGGCTATAATTGGTAGCACCTGAAGCTGGTCACCTACACTCTCCTCTCTTGCTGTGTCCCTCAGGAGCACCCTGGAAATTTCTTAGTAGGTGTCCACATCTTTGGTTAATGTAAAATTGTAAACCATTTGTTTTAACATGTTTCCTTGGTTATGAAATTATAGATTGCTCTTTCATCTCTCTTACGATGGTTGAAGTCTTTTTTCCTATAGCGTGATACACGTTCCTCTTCTGTGCATCTCTTTAGTATTAGAAGTGCCCCCGTCAGCACTGTTGGTTGGCAGTCACGATGAAAAAGAGGTTGATGTGTATAATTATATTGCAGCCAGTGATTTAGCCTGCAATATAATTACACATATCCCCCCCTTCTTCCTCAGAAGAAGGAATAAAAGAAAAATAAAAGAAGACTGCATCACTCATCATTAAGGATGGAACCCACAAAAGAACTTTCTTCTCCAACCCTGTTTTTACCTCTCAACTAGTGCTCTATAAATTAGAATGCCTTTTTCAGTTTTTATCAATTACTTTCCCCTTGCTCATCTTTACAGTTCATACATCTATCAAACACGTGCCTAGTTATCGTTGGGTGGTTGAAACTTAGGAGCACTTCGAAAATATATTTAATCTACAAATCTAATTTTAGCAATTAAAGCTGTTCTTTTAAAACTAAAATTAAAACTGTCTCTTCTAAATGTGAAAAATAAGATAAGTGAAAATTTCAAAACATAAAATTTGTCAGTGTAGTATAAAAAATGTAGACATTTGTAATTTCATCCATCCTTTCCCTTCGGGTAAAATAAATTAATAAACAAAAAGCAAAAATGTGTTAAAATCAGTAAAAGGAAAACATCAGTAATCTTTTTGACTAGTTTACATCTCCAGTGTGACTGTGCATTCTGTGGTCTATCCTTTGAGTCAGTCAGAAGGAGCAAATTCACTATGTAGGCTGCTCATAAACTTTCTATTGCATTTCTTGTATTCCTTATGTTTTTACTTTCTTTACAAAATTGTTTCATCTTTAAAACTTAATTTTCCTAAGTTCAGTGCACATGAATACTATTACTAATAACATCTGCTTCAGACTTCCTTAAATAAATTTGTTGTGAATATTAATGTAAATATATATTTATAAAACCACACAAAAATGTTTTTTTAAATCACTTTATTTCTTACACTATTCTTTTTCTCTTAATTTTCCATTGTTCCTTATTTTTCCCATTTTTTTCTCGCTTCTCATAAATCTGTATCAACTAAGATTTTCTAGCTAGAAAATTTCCTTTGATCTCAAATGCCATTTAAAGGTGAAACTTTGAAGAGAATGATTGCTCTCAAGGTGATATATTAGTGGGAAGAATGACTTAAAAACATGAAGCTTCTTTCTCATCCAAAACACAGAGCCATTTATTGTAATAATTGTTGTTAGGCTCAGTCATAGAACGCTCTTCCACTTCTATACTGGAGACAATTATATTGGAACTGTTTAACTTCTACTATTATTACTGCCCTTGACTCTAGCATAATGACTAGAAATTAGTTTGATTTCATATATAGTTAAAACTACACAAAGAAAATAGCAGATTATTGAGAAAATGAAAGGAGAAAATATCTTTAAATTAATACCTTTCTTTTACTTGAAATATCTCAGTACCATATCTTCCTCTAATTTTTTTCTTAGTCCCTGAACTTCACAGAAAAGGCAAACCATTGATCACTTATGAGGGGGATACTACTATCTTGGTATGTAGATGTGAAGATTGTGTTCCTTTAAATTGGACCTGGTACAATAGTAATGGGAGCGCACAGGTAAGAGAGTATATTTCTTTGATTCGAATAAGACAAACGAAAACTCTTTTAGTTTATAAATAACACGATTACAACAGAGTCAAATTTCCTATGATATCTTATACTTCTGTTACCTTATCCTTTAATGTGTATTCATAAGGAAAGAACAGTTGTTATTTGATGTTTTAGCATATTCTACATTTGAAGATATTCTTATACTAGTGCTTTTTTTTTTTTTTTAGATTTAGCAATCTATTTAAATTCTTTGAAAGGAAGTTACATTTCATTTGTACTTAACCATTGTAGAAATTACCCCATCAGAAAAGATTCTTTTATTAATATTCCATGAAAGTAACTGGGGGAAAAGTAGTCTTCTTTTCTAGCTCTGTCTCCTGAAATATCTGTGATAGAATATAAAAACACCGTTTGAAACAACAGTGAAAATTTTGTAACTTAAACCTATGTCCTATGTGTAAATCCATTGGCTGTTTTTGGCCTTCTAGATTCTGGAAAAGTGCCAAATACTATGCTTTGAGTTCTTACTTGTCATAGAGAATGGTTATTTAAAGAGCTGATCTAAAGGAAAACAAGAATATTCAATAAATTTAGCTTCAAATGACTGGAAAAATTAAGACATTGTCCGTTAGGGGGCAACTTTCTCTTACCCTGGTGCTAATGATCATTGAAATTAAAGTCCTGTTAGAGGCAAGCTGTAAATCTAGAAGGAGCATATGAGACAGAATAGATCTTACAATGCAATATTAAATTTTTTTCTGAGACAAAGTTGACTCTATCATAGACTGAAGGGCAGCAGAGAAAGGACTTGGAAAAGCAGGAGTGCTTTAATTTTCCAAAAAATAGCTCCAGACTGTGTAGGTGTAGACCTAACCTATTAATACTCCTTTGTCTTGTTATTGATGATGAGGAAAGGCATAAGTAGCCTGGTGTGGTGGCACACACTTATAATCCCAGTACTTGGGATGTTGAGACAGGAGGATCCCAGGTTTACTGCCAGCCTCAGCTACTTAGTGAGACCCTCTGAAACTTAGTGAGACCCTGTTTCAAAGTAAAGAATAAAAAAAGTAGGGCTGAGGGTATAGCTGGGAGGTAGAATGCCCCTGGGTTTAATCATCAGTACTGCAAAAAAAGAAGAAGAAAAAAAGCGTAAAGCATCTGTAAATAATCTTGAAACTTTTGTAAAAGAAAATATCACCTGTGATGTTTGAAATACACAGTCTAATTTATTTATGCACGTGTGATACCAGACAAACAACAGCCTAAATCGAATTACATAAAACTTTTAGAATGTTATTTTACATAACAGCAGTGCTTCTCTCCATTTGCTTTGAGAATCATCATCCTCTTAATGGGGCTCTAAGTGTGCATCCTATAGGGTGTGGGAAATGCTCAGGGAAGAGGATACAGGTCAAAACTCCAGGTCATATAGATTTTTGAAATATACCAACCATCTGTATCACAATCAGTTAGGTACTTATTTAAATGCAGATTTAGCAGCTCTGACTCAGAGAGGGACATTTGTCACAAGCATCCCAGGCAGTGCTCTGTGCACATGGAGCCAGGGCCACTATCATTTTTTGGCTGTTAATAAACTCACAGAGAGTTCTTCCTTAAATCACCTCTGAGAATATTGGTACATAGATTAGCATTTATTGAGCCGTCATTTGAGTGATAGAGCAGTGAAGGCATCAAATGGCTTGAGAATAAAATTTAATTTAAATAGATTAACTATAACAGCTTCCAAATAGCTTAGCATGGCTGTGGTGAGCCTGGGGAAAACCCAGAGACTCTCAGAAGCCATCTTGCCTGAAGGAGGAAAATTGGAAAATGAAAGGCAAGAAGGGTGCAGGCCACCGAAGATTGTGGGCCCACAGCTGATTTCTTCCAGGCCTTCTACAGTTTGAAGATTTCATCATCAGTTGCAGGGTGGGGAGCACCCATTGTCAGGGTTAGTGATCTTCCCTCATAGGAATGATCAGAAATAGGAGCTTTACCTATTTTTGTCCTAATATCGCCCTAGCTTCCACATGTGAGGTAAAACATCTGCTCTTTTACTTTTTGTGACCGACTAATCTCACTTAGCATATTCTCTAGTTCCATCCATTTCCCTGCAAATGACATAATTTTGTTCTTCTTTATGACTGAATAGAACCCAATTGTGTGTATGTCCTATAATTTCATAATCCATTCATCTATTGATAAACACCCAAGACAAAGGAGGAGAAACCCTAGTGGATTGATGCAGGGGGCCTATGGGAGGGAGGTGGGTGGGGGGAGGGAGCCTTGATGAAGGAAATTCTTCAGTGGATATGATGTACATATACAACATTATCAATGCTATTCTCAATGTTATGCATGAGGAGGGGCTCACTTTGTGCCTTGATTGAGAAGAGACAGGTATTCAAATGCAAAACCAGATGGCTGGAATTCTTCTCTCTTTAATTCTCATAGACTATTTTCTCATGATAACCTACTCATTTAAACATTCAGTACTAAATTCTTAGAGCAGAATATACTTTTTTCTTTGCTTCCTGGGTGATCAAACTCTGATAAGACTTAGTCTGTTATATACAACTTCTAAAGTTATTTGTAACTTTTAATCATATATAAAGCTTGAGATGGATTTTTCTAGTAAGCAATTTTCTTAGCACTATCTTATAGCTTTGCTCAAAATTAGATTATATGGGATATGTATCTCTCATGCAATATGATAAAAATGGATTTTCATGTCTCTTTACATTAGGTTCCTATTGATGTTCACATGAATGATAAGTATGTTATCAATGGAACATATGCTAATGAGACAAGGCTCAAGATAATGCATCTTATGGAGGAAGATGGGGGATCCTATTGGTGTCATGCAATTTTCCAATTGGGTGAAAGTGAACAACACATTGAGCTTGTTGTGCTGAGCTTTTTGGTGCCTCTCAAACCATTTTTTGGGATAGTTGCGGAAGTTATTGTTTTAGTGGCTGTTATTCTGCTTTGTGAATTCTACACACAAAAGAAAAAGAAGCACCCAGGTATGAGTTTTTTCTTTTAGATAATATTATCACTTATTTATGTTTCACTCAATTATGGTATGTATTATGGGATTAATACATCCAGTTTTTATTATTTGGAGCAGGATTTATGTTAATAACAGTGGTGATGATGAACTATGACTCTGTTGACAGTCTTCCTTTTTCAATTTCCCAATAAGTTTTAGCATTAAAATTAACTATTTTTTTCTTTTGGTACTAGTGGTACCTCAACCAATCAGGCAATGTATGAGTTGATACTGGAATATTAGAAAATTTTGCTTAGTATAAAAGATCTCTAAGACATTTCTTTTACTTGGATAATTCATTTAAAATATTTTATTAAACATTCTGGGGCTCTCATATAAGAAACATTGTTCTATTAATTTCCTGTTTTTTTTTAATTTTTTTTTAGCTTGAGCCTGATGGGTTATAGGTTGAGAAGTCAATGGTCCCTTGAGAAAATTTATCTTATATCTGTATTCTTCTCTGGTTTAATATTAAGATGTTAATAACTTAAATAGCAACAGACTCATCAGTCATGTTTTTGAAAATTCGAGGGTGCTTACTCTTGATCAGAAATTCGGGTGAAGTGTGGTAGGCAGGTAGAGAAGATGTGTGGAACAGGTGCTGCTGGTTCTGCTGCAGAAAGCAGCACCTCTCTCCTCCATCCAAAGAAGAGCTGCATGGTGCATTCTTTACTTGAAGGGAAGTTGAACTGAACATGTATGTTCCTTAAAAATAATCATCATTGCTGGGCATGGTGGCGCATGCTTGTAATCCTAGTACTTGGGAGGCTGAGACAGGAGAATCACAGCTTCAAAGCCAACCTCAGCAATTTAGTGAGGCTATCAGCAGCTTAGTGAGACCCTGTTTCTAAATAATAAAATAAGCACTGGGGATGTAGCTTGGAGGTAGAATGTTGCGTTCAATCCTCAGTACCACACACACACACACACAAAATAATCAACCTTAATTGTCAAAATTTTCTTTTATTACACAGATGATGGGAAAGAATTTGAGCAAGTTGAGCAGCTGTAAGTATTACTTTTTGCAGATGAATCTTCACTAGAGTAAAATACAGATAAATATGAAGTTGCATGAAATGTTTATAGGTAGAAACAAAAAAGCACAAGGGTATCATATGTGTGTCATTTTCTGTACACATCACGTGGTGGTAAGAACTTCCGGAGTTCTAGGCCTGTGTTCCCATCCTCCCCAACACTTCCTGTTCTCATTTCTCTCTGCTCCAGTTCTCATCTCTACGAAACGGGTTCATAGTAGTTCTTATCCCCATTAACCTGTAGGGTTAAATGATATTATATATGTAAACATGCTAAGCATAGGCTTTGATACATGATGTTCAATAATTAAAAGGAAATATTATATACTTAAATGATTCTCAACCCTGATAATATTTTTGATTAGAGAAGAGGCTCCTTAAAAACACAGAGGCTCAAACCAGGCATGATGGTACATACCTGTAATCTCAGTACTTGAGGCTGACACAGGTGGATTGCAGACCTGGTTTCAAAATTACAAAAATGAAAAGGGCTGGGGCTATTGCTTGGAGGAATAATGCCCCTGGTTTAATCCCCAGTACCAAACAAACAAACAAGCAACACAGCGGTTCAGACCTTGTGGCTCTCCGAGATCAGAAACTCTGGGACTAGGGCCTGGGAGTCTGCATTTCTTAAAAACGCTTAACAGCGTTTTTGAATCTCTGTCACATTGAAAGTCAAGTTCTCCTATGATCCTCTTTAGAGTAGAGCCTGAGGAGGAGCCAGGGATGTATTTTGATGTGGAAAGGGTAGGAGTTTCTGTTCTCCCAGTCAGAGAACTGGGTGTGGAGGTTGGTGACAGAGGTGCCCAAGACAGGGAAAGTCTCCACAGAACTGAGGCTGTGGATCAAGAATGTGAGAGCAGACTAAGCCAGCCGAGGCACACCTGAGAAATGGGAGGCCTGAGCAGCTGCCACCAGCAGAGTGCCTTGTTGGCCCTCAGGAGTCCTGTGAGTCTGCAGCCACATCAGAGAGCAGGACTGGGCCACACCGCTGCCTTTCAGATACTCATAGACATTATTCAAACAGGTATTTTTTGACTCGGTGCACATCTAGTAGTTAAAATAAATTAACCAGTGATGCGTTTTCAAGTGGAGGGCACAAAATACTGAAGTCAGGGGGTTCCATGAAACCAGGTAGGGGAAAAACAGCATTTTCTTAGAATCAGAGACTGATCGTGGGAAGGAAGTTGGGCTCTTGCAAGATGGTTTGTTCTCTTCCTGGAGAACTTGGGCGGTCTAGTTATCTGAACTTTGAATCTTTCTCTTTTCCAGGTATGGGTCCACTTTCTTATTCTTAGAAATGTGACAGCCATTCACATACTTGTGGACAGGTTGAACTTTGCCCTGATTCTTGTCTCCCAGCTCAGCCTTCACAGTGTGGTTGACCATACCTGTGAGGTCACAGGCAGAGGTTATGTTTGATGTGTGCAAGTCTCACTCTGAAGGATGCTGCCTGAACAGGGCGGGATGGACTTTCAATTCTGTATAATTTAATTTTCACTTATGCAGCCTATCCTCTTCAGTATTTTTCCCCCTATAATATCTTAGGAAAAATTATAGGGGATTCTATCTATAATATAAAGAATGAACTTTTTTTGAAAATTGGGATAGCATACATCATTTTCTCCATCTTTTACTGCACCACAGAGATCACTGAAAATGTCTTGCTTTAGGTTATTTCAGTACCTTTATATTAGCACAAGCAGCAAGGGCACTTTAAGTTCATTTAGAACAACCCTTTATCAATATTCCTTTTAGACTTTTTAGTTCGGAGATTTTTTTTGGGTGGGAAATATTTTTATGTAGTCTATACAAAATATATTTTATATACAATGTTTATATATGTATTTAGATACCCATGTCTCAGAAGTTTCTTGATGAAATTATTTTTAAAATAATAGTAGACATATAACATCAAAACAAGCTATTTATTTTAAGTAGTTCAATGAGGAAATTGCTTATTTATCTGACTCACTTGGATATTTGATTCATTCATTCCCCTCCCAGCACCCCCATGCTTCAATTTTGACATTATTCATTGGGTTGTTGAATTCATTACTTAGTGGCAATAGCCTAATGAGCTCAAGCCTGCCCATAGATCTCCAAGGGCATTCGTTATGCATGACCCTTACCTAGTTCAGTCATTCCTTTTTTTAAATGTACTTTTAATTGTTGCATTGTATTCATACATAATACTGAAGTTCAGAGCGATAGGGGCATATATGCACACAGCACTTAGTAAGCTTCCCCCTGGATCCCACCTCATTCCTTCCTCATCCCTGTACATGATATTGAGATTTGCATCGATAATTTCTTATATGTACATAGCATTAATTGAAGTGCTTCCTTCTTCAAGTCTTCCTCTCTCCCTGCAGCTCCCTCCACTAGGCCCCCTCCATCTGGATCAAAGACCTGGAAATTAGACCAGAGACTTTGCAATTACTAGAAGAGGACTAGTGCTCCAAGAGTAGGCATTGGTAGAAACTTCCTCTATAAAACCCCAAAGCTCAGGAAATTAAAATGATAATTAACAAATAAGATGGCATTAAATTAAAAAAGTTTCTGTGCAGCATAGTTTGGTCATTCTTAACAGTCTGAAGCCCATACTTGTAGACCTGCTGTGATGTATATTGTGGTTAACTGCTAATGCAATGCAGTAAATATCACATCATGGCCCTGTGTCACACCAGTTGGCTCAGCTCCCAACTGGCTCTTACCATTCATGTTTAAAAACACCTACATTGTGGTTCTCTGCCCAGGTCCCACATGTGGAGGAAGAAGCTCTTCTCTCTCTGTATAAAATGAATAAGCCTTTGTCACCAGCATCTGTGGCAACAGCTTATCTCCAAGCTGGCATAATAATAAAATGAACATTATAGTGAAACATTTTTTGAAAGAGTGAATTCTGTCTTTATTGGTGTTTTATATTTTATCCTGGTAGCCATGATATAAATGGTGTACTGACTTAATTTTATGCACTGTAAACATCTGATGATTTTCTTTTTTGTTTTCCACACAGGAAATCAGATGATAGCAATGGTATAGAAAATAATGCTCCAAGGCACAGAAAAAATGTAAGTTACTTCCAAATGATAGTCTAAATATAAGGCACACACAAGCCATCTATTAATCCACTTGCTTTTTTTTTTTGAGTTTTGGAAAAGACTTATGCTTGTTCACCCTATTATAGGGGAAAATATATAGTGAAACAAAAATTAATAGCATCATTTTCCACCAGAGAACAGGTAGCAATCAATCTAAAAGTAAATCAATTGCACTGTCTATATATTTTTTCTTTTATCACCCTGGGCTAGTTTCTTTTAAAGTTATTCATATAGCCTTTTTTTTTTTCCTTCTCAAGTTTTCTGGATTCTTACGTATTTAGTGCGATGACTTAATCTGTAATGGCTAGTTTGCTTTACTATTTTAAAAATTTCTTAAATTTAATTAATCTACATTAAAGCTTCTCCTTGCTTTGGCACTAAATTGCAACCCCTGCTTCCCAGTACTGTTTTGTTTTGCTAAAATGATGTAAGTTATTACTGAATAATGAGTTCATTAATTATGTTTCATTATATCTTGCTGAATTCAGGAATCTGCAGCCCAATGAACAGAAAAGATCTTATCAAGAGTCATGGGAAGATGGAGGAAGAGTTTGTATTTCAGCTTCATTCAGCCTTCTTTTTAAGAGCATCTGAGTTTTTATTTTTTACAAGATGAAAAATTTATGCAACACCCACAGCAATAGCTTCATAAATAAAATATGCTATCTTAGCTTTAAAGATATATTTTTATTTTGTAATTGTTTCACATTAAAGCAAAGTAAATTGCTTTAAATATATTCCATGAGCTGTAGTCCTGGATAATAAATTTTATTCTAGTTTACAAGGGACACATAGAATAGACACCAGCAACATCTGCTAATAGTTCATAGAACAAATGTCTCCAAAGACCTGACTAACCAAAGAATTTATTAAAGAGAAAGCTTTTGCCATTTGTCTTAAAAAATTTTTTTCCCTCCCAATGACCCAGTCATGCCTAGTGTGTGTGGAAGTATTTGTAACAATTTTCATGTAAAGCTCATCCTTCTGTGATGGGAAAAAAATGCGTCTTCTCTAGGAACTGAGTATTTGTGCTTTTGCTAATGGTGGTTACTCTGCAATGTGTATGAGAAAGACATTCTTTTAATCCACAATGACTTAAGGCAAGGAAATAAAATGATAGGCTTACCCCAAAGTGCTGTCACTTCAAAAGCAAACCTCCCAGTCATTATTCGACTACTTTTCTACACCAAAGTGATTTGTAGTCTTTAGGGTATTTTTTAAAGCCATGGAGTTTGGGTAGCTTCAAGTATACCCAGTGTTGATGTTTTGGGGTGTAGATCCTTATAGTCAAAATGCAACACTGTGAACTAGATACTTTTGTGGCTTTTGGTCTTCTTGATAGTTTCTTTTCTCCTTCCCTCTGTTCCCCCCTCCCTTCATTCCTCCCTTATTGATATATATGACTGGATAAATATATAAAAATGAAAACAATATAAAAATGCATTATGTAATACTTTACAATAATAGTTCCTTTGACTGAAATCCAGAAGTACTAAAGTACTTCTTTTAGGCGGTTGCAAATACCTTAGACTTCTCTTCAAAAATGGAACACTTAGTTTCTATTGCACATATAACTGAAATATTTCATAAATACACCATAACCAAATCAAGTGAAATCTTATTAGACAGGAAAAGTTGTCAATGGATTTAAATGAATATTAAAATTGTGCCTAGGACACTAGATTAGGTGTCCTTGGTGCTGGAAAGTCCGATGTTCTGCTGCTTGTGGAGCAACAGTTAAGAACTAATAGAAGCAAAGAGGGAAGAGCTTGGTGGTTACAAATCCATAGCTCCTGGTGATGAGAGGGTCAAAGCTTGGGGAAAAAGAATTCAGTGATTGAAAAGAAATATTGATAGATGTTTATACCATATATAGGCAAAGAAAATGATAAGATTTATGTAATGAAAAATTACATGATATATTAACTAATGTTTACCAATACAATTAGCATGAATAGTACAGATGAGGTAGTTACTTGGAAGCTGCTCAGTATTTTGTTGTAAAACAGGTTAACTACACATATAAGTTTTATTGAACTAGAATACTCCCTTTTGTGGCACACTTCCTTTCACTGTTGGTCTTAGAGCCATTCATTTGTTTTGATTGAATTCATTATTAATTTGATATCATTTTCTTGGGTGATATAATGGCAGTGTAGTTAGTCTAAACAATTTGAATCCAGTAAAAAAATTAGTCAAACTTGTTATTTGAGTATGTCCAGTTCAAACCAATGTATCTGTGACTAGGTATATACAAACCCCCAGCAATATATAGCTCATTTGCAGTATGTATCTTTCTATCTTTTCCACTTCTCACTATTTAGGCTAAAATAATTTGCAAGCAAAAATAATTGCTGCCCAAAGGTAAAATAATCTGACATATTTGTATAGCAAGTTGACATTTCAAGTGGCAATGCTTGAGATTTACTTTTCCCAGCAAAAGCAAGTTATTTCAGTAACTTTGAGCAGAAAAAGCACTCAAACATTTAAGTTGAATTTTGGCTTTTCAGAGTCTCTCTGCACAACTTCTGGAAAATTACTTCACCACTGTTTGATTAAAAATAGAATGTTTCCGTTAGCTAATCTCATACAGATGATAAGTGGATCAATTAATTGAGGACCAATTGTAAATTTCTTGCAAATACTAAGCAGAATTGGGAAACTACTCCATGTTTATGTGTTAGACAACAGGAAATCCTATTAATTTTTAAAGCTGATGGTTTTTTCCAGAATAATAAGGGAATTTAATGGTGTCATAAAATTCCCAGATACTTTCACATTCAACTAATACTATAAAATATAAATCTTCTTTTGTAGTCTTTTTTTTCCTAGCATCTAGTTACTCAGGTCCAAACCCAAAGTTCATTGTGATACTTTCTTCTTCTTTACTTATGGGTCATGAACCTCTGTTCCTTTGACCTTTAAAATAGCTCATTAATCCACCTGGTTGCCTCCCCCATCCCATCTTCCCCAGCAGTAATAGCTAAGTTCTTGCTTTTCTTAGCTCTCCATCTTATCTTCTATCAATCCATATTTTGCACTGCTGTCGGAGTCCTCTTTCTTGAATTCAAATTTCACTTTTTGACTTCATGTGTCAGATTGTCTGTGAGTTTGCCATTGCTATTTCTAAATACTACAGTGCACCAAATTGCTAATCTCCCTCTTGTGCCTTGAACTAGCCTTGGCACATGGAGATTGGGTCCAGAATGATCCCCCCTGCCTCAGCATTTCTTCCCACTCCACTAACTCAAAATTGGCTTTCCTGATTGTAATCTGATTTTATGACTTGGAGGACTTTTCATATACAGTGGGGTATGTGCCATCTTGTATGCTCAAATAACTCCACATTTCTTTATGTTTATTTGTTGGATTCCTTCTTGTATTCTTTTATTTCTATGTCCCATACCTGTCACAGAGAGGGTATATTAAAGATGTCATAAAATGTGTTGAATGAATGTATAAAGTCAAATTTCATAAATTGTTACTCATTTAGAGAAACAGTTTAAACTGTAACAAATCAGAATTGAAAAAATATTTTAACAGAGAAATAATCTTATATAACTTCCCTAAACTATTATAAATAATATGTTGCTTTTAACTTTTTAAATTTTCTCATTTTTATTTTATGATGATCCACTGTAAAAATGAAGAATTTTAGTAATTATATTTCTTCACATGGTGTTGTGTAGAGCGTTGATATTTGTGTCCACTCCACTAACTTCATTCCACTTTCCCTCCCTCCATCAGTACCTTCTGATACCTTAGAATATCTCAGAATTCACTCCAAAAGTTAATCTTAAACAAATTTTAAAAACACATTAAATTGTTTAGCTCTGATCACTGAAAGCATATCTTTCATCAAATTCACCCAAAGGAAGAAAAAACCATTTGTTTTGCTTGGTTATTCCTTGGGTCCTCATTTTTGAGGCATATATAGTTTATGCCAAATGATTTTCTGAGTATCTATTATACTTCTACATAGGAAAGTGAATATTATATAAAGGAACAAATCTATGTGAAGAATCAGGGAGTTACTTTCCATTAGCAGTGTTTAACTTTGGATAGGAAGAAGTTCAAGTCTGTGTTCCAGTATTAATTAAAAGGCACGGTGATCTATTTTGTGGCATACTCTGAATAAATATTTATGGAATAAACTAGAGGAATGACTTAATTACTTTGGAATCTTAAATTATGCATATTTTACTTTGATTTTTTTTTTGTGTGTGTGGTACCGGGGATTGAACTCAGGGGCATTCTACCTCCGAGCTATACCCCCAGCCCTATTTTTTTTTATTCTTTATTTTGAAACCGAGTCTCACTAAGTTGCGGAGTGCCTCACTAGGTAGCTGAGGCTGGCCGCGAACCTGGATCCTCCAGTCTCAGCCTCCTGAATGCTGGGATTACAAGCGTGGGCCACCATGCCCAGCTGATTTTTAATTAATTATCTGTGACTATCCTGCTCTATTCTAGAGTAAAAGGAAAATGGAATTATGTGCATGTGTTTCATATGATAACATAGGAATTTATTTGCCTTGTATCTAGAAAGTCAGTTGTACGCCCCCTTTACCACTTCAAGAAGGATATATTGCATTATTTAATAATAATAACTGACATTTGAGAAGTTGATAGCATGTGACATGCACTGTACAAAATGCTTTGGAGTGTTTATCTCATTTAATCCTCACATCATCCTATGTTATAAAAACAGTTATTATCTACTTTTTTTTCCAGATGAAGGAACTCAAGTTTAGAGAGATTAAGTAGACTGCCTAAAGTCACCCTGCCTGTCAGTGCTTAGAACTGCAGAGGCCTAGATTTGCCCACCTGACCTAGGAGTTACATGCTTCTGAGAAAAGGAGGCTATTATCTGTCATTAAAAAAAACTTTTACTCTTGTGGGTGGTCAGTTTTGCCATAAATTTTATAATCTTGCTCTCAAGGTGTAGGGTGCCTGTGCTTTGGCATTCTTGTGTCCCTGCAGTGGTTCTCATGAATCCATACACTTTTCTTTGTTTTAGGACTCTTCGTTTTTCTAATTGCACTTGTCAATAGCAACAGTGACTATAATATTTGTCACCCCATCACTGAAAATGAAAGAAGGTGCTATTTGTAATTTTACCAGGACAACAAGTAGGAAACAGACCCTATAGTCACATGCTTAGTTTTCAGGCAAGAACAAAGTATTTTATAGATGTTCTACCATAGTCATACCTAACATCGACAGCAAAGAATTCACTTTCAGGGAAATAGCCAATTTTAGGTAATGCTGGAAAATAGCCATTTTTAGTAAATGTCAAGTGTGTGTCACTGTAGAGAAGTGCCTATAATGAGGCCATTTAGTAAGCTCAACATTAAGTTACTTTCCACAAGCATCTAATATGATTTAAGATTTATTGGCCTTCAAGAAAGCATGATTTACAAGCTGTAAGAGAAGCTGGCAATTAAGGTCATGTTGTTGATGGTCTGTGGGGTGAACTGGACAGTTCTTTGGATTTGTGTATCTTCTGATTAATGTATCATCAAAATGTCTGTGTGATTGTCAGTAAATCAATAATGCCTAACTATGCCTTTATTATAACATTTGCCTATGAAATCAGTGAAAATTACTCATGAATAGCATTGTCAAAATTGTTTTTAACTCCATGACTAGCCTGAAACATCCATGTGTCTTATTCCCTCATTACCCCAATGGGAAAATGCTAGGGAAACCTGTTTAGAGTACTGGTTAGAATCCATACATTATTTTGGTATATTATATATTATGTTTAAAAACTTTGCTCATAAAAATTAACTTTGCTATGTAATTTTTAATTTAATTCAGAAAATAATTTGGCATAAATCATTATTTTTCTAAAGTTTGATAAGTAAATGAAAATACTAGATTTATTACATATGTAACTGCAATGCTGTTTAATGCTGCAAAAAGAATAGCACAAAATATAACTATATTAGCTGCTTTTATACCTTTTATTTTTGCGATACTGGGGATGGAACCCAGGGGTATTCTACCTCCAAACCACATCCCCAGCCCTATTTTTTATTCTTTTATTTGAAACAGGGTCTCACTAAGTTGCAGAGAGCCTTACTATGTAGCTGAGGTTGGCCGCGAACCCAGATCCTCCTGTCTCAGCCTCCCAAGTACTGGGATTACAAGCGTGCGCCACCAGCCCTGGCTTATACCTTTTAAGGTAGAAATTTGAACATAACCTTCAATTTCATTTAAACCAAGGACAACTGATTAATTATGACTTGTTTTCTATTAATTACGTCTTATTTTTAGCATATATGTTTAAATTCTCATATATGTTTAATTTCTGTATTGTGTAAATAGCAGAAAATGTGTATATAAGAATGTCATAAAGATCTTTGCTTTGCATATATAAAACTCATAGCATATATCTAATATGTAATTAAACTCAATAAAAAGTACTTTGTGACTAGAGAATATAAATATTGAGAAGAATATCTTTAAATTTTTCAATTTTATTAATCATTTAAAAGTGAATAGTATGCCACTAGAATCTGTACACTATTTCTTTTTTCTTTTTTCTTTTTTTTCCCTTTTGTGGCACTAGGGATTGAACTCAGGGGCATTCCACCTCCAAGCCACACCCCCAGGCCCACTCTCCATTCTTTTTTGGAAACAGGGTCTCAGTGCCCCACTAAGTAGCTGAGGCTGACTGTGAACCCCGGTCCTCTGGTCTCAGCCTCCTAAATGCTGGGATTACAAGCGTGCGCCACCATTTCTATAATCTATAGAAAATAATGTTTTTTCCACTTTGCATGTACTCATAAGAAACTTAAGTTTCATTAAACAATTCCTCTGTCGTGAGCCCAACATAAAAATTTGTCAAAACTGAGACCCTGTGTTTTGACACATCAGATTGAAAGTCAGAAAGTAATTTTCAAAATGTACTGAACTACATTTTCAAAGTCTAAATGGCAACCATGACCTTGACAAAAAATGAACATTTAAAATTAAATTGATGCATAGAACAAATTTGCTTGTTGTCCTAGATAATTTTTTTCAGCTTTTCAGTGTGATTTTAGATTGATTCCGCAAAAATGGTTGCAAAACATTTCAAAATTTATATTCTGTGAAAATGTTTATTGCTACAAAAGAGAATCAGTATTTCAAATACCATATTTTAATGATTCTAGTAGGAAATGCTAAAATATTAGGGAGGATACTAGAATATTCAGTATGCATTATACTTGACTCTTACCTTAAAAAAATAGATATGAGCATTATCGTGGCTAGTAAGTGGTTTCATTTTAAACAGGTGAGGCCAGTTTAAAGGAAGAAAGTAATTACATTTTGTAGTGATTGAATTAAAACAATGGTTGCAAGGTCAACTTCTGAAAATATAGAGTGAACATACTTTTTCCTATTTTTCTAGTAAATACAGCTAGCAATATTAGACCATATAAAACAAACAGTAAAAGATCCTGATGAGTCAGGTGTGGTGAACTACACTTGGAAAAGTGAGACACAGGGATTGAAGGTTTGTGGCCAGCCCCACGAACCTCTCTTCAGCTTTAGTGAGACTCTGTTTCAAAATAAATAATAAAATAGGGCTGAGGTGTGTGGCTCCGAGACAGAACATCTTTGGGTTCAATCTCCAGTACCACAAAAACAAAACAAAACAAAAAAAATTTTGACTTTATTGCCTCATCCTTACCCCTAGTCGGAAATGTTGAATTCACCCCAATAATGAGAATCCCCTTGCATTCTTTCTGGGAAGTCTGGACCCTCATTGCTGTCATAGAGATGCTTCCTCCCTTAAAGCATTGTCAATGGAGGCAGAGTGAGGCACTTGCTTTTTTTGGTCATTGTTTGTTGTTTTATTTTGTTTGAGACAATATCTTTCCATTTTTGCTCATGCTGGCTGGTCTTGAACTCCTAGGCTCATGCAACCCTCCTGCCTCAGCCTGAGGAGTAGCTGGGACTACAAACATGCACCACTAGGCCTGGCAGGAACCTGGGTTTCTAACTCTTCCTGAGTAATGAAGCACCTCTTTCCCTACCTATATGGTGTGAGAGGAGTCCTACTAATAGAAGACAAGTAATATCTAGAGTCCCATAATATAACGCAATGCCTAAAATATCTAGTGTTTCAATTAAAACTCACTTCATACCAAGAATCATGACACTCTCAATTTGAGAGAAAAAAAAAAAAAAGATCACCAATAAGTCAGAGACTGGCAGAATGGATTAAAAATTCCAACTATATACTGCCTATAAAATAGACATTCCAAACATAATACTACATAGGAAGACTGAAAGTAAAAGGAAGTATATGTTGAATAAATCTTAATGAAAAGAAAGCAGGAGTTGTATTAGGTGAAATAGATGTCAAAGAAAATAATCAGGGACAGAAAGGGACATTACATAATGATGAAAGAATCAACCAACCAAGAAAATATAGACAAAATAGCAAGTTACAAAGTATGTGATTAAAATGAGCAAAAATGGATAGAACTGGAAAAAAAATCCAAAATTATGGTGGGAGAGAAGTACAACTCTTTCTCAACAATTAATGGAACTATTTAACAGAAAATCATCAAGCATACAAAATAACATCATTAATAAATACTATTTTTTTTGCCTCAGATACTTAGTGAGGCATTCTGCAACTTAGTGAGACCCTGTTTCAAAATAAAGAATAAAAAATAGGGCTGGGGATGTAGCTTGGAGGTAGAATGCCCCTGAGTTCAATCCCCAGTACCGCAAAAAATAAATAAATAAATAAATAAATAAATAAATAAATAAATAAATAAATACTATCTTTTTTATATAGAGAGAGCACTAACACAAAACAGCAGAATAAAGATGTGCCTATGGAACACACACTAAGATAGATCATAAAACAAAAATCAACAAATATAAGAATTAACTTCATAGAGTATGTTTTCTGACCAAAATGGAATCAAAGCAGGAATCAGTAATAGATGATAAAAAAGTCTCCACACTTAGATGTTAACAAACATATGTAAATAATCTTTGAATTAAAACAAAAGTTTCAAGGGCAAGCAATTTAAAAGGTATATTGGACCAAAAAGAAAATGAAAATATACTAAAATCTGTGGAACTTGCAGAAGCAATGCTGAGAGGGACATTTGTAGCATCAAATTCTTATGTTATCAAAGAGAAAAGTCTCACATCAACCTAAGCTCCCACCCTAAGAAACTAGAAAAAAACAAAAAAAGAACAAAATAAAAATAAATCCAAAGCAATTGGATTTCTTTCTCAGGCTAATGATATTCAGTATGACAGTCTCTCACGATGCTGGGCAGTGGCAGCCAGCAAAAGAAAGGATAATGTAGACAAGAACAGGAATCAGTGAAATCAGTGAAACTGAAGACACAAACAATAGCAAAAATAAATGAGACAAAAACCTGTTTGTTTTTTTAAAGATGAATAAAAATGGCAAACCTCCAGCAAGACCGCCCAGGCAACAAAACAAAATAACACAAAACACTTGACTAATACCAGAAACAAAACAGGCAAGATGATTATAGACCCCACAGACACCAAAATGATAATAAATACTGCAGACAATTCTCACACGTAAATTAGGTAATTTAGACAAAATAGGCCACACATTTCATCTACCATGGGCTATGCAATATGTAAAACTAACCAAGGGTTATGCAATAGGTAAAAAGTAATTGGATATCTCTGCAAGTATTGAAGGTGTCCAGTGCAGTGCTGGGTATGGAACCCAGGGCCTCATATGTGCTAGGTAAGTGTTCTACCACTGAGCTGTAACCCCAGGCCTGGATTTAGAATACTTTGACAATGATGGTGCCAATGCTGTATGCATTCAGTAGAACCTTATTTTGATTTTTGAGTTTTGGTCTTTTCTGGGGCTGGTGGTACATGACATAATGTTCTTGGGATGCTGGGAACATCAGTGAGCCATAGCCCCCAGTCAGCCACACCGCTCCAAGGGTAAACAACTGATATTCTGCAGTGTACCTAATGTATCCAATGCATTTTATGAGACACTCAAAACTTCATTATAAAGTCCGCCCTGGGTTAGATAATTTCGCCCAATTGTGGACTAATGTAAGTGTTCTGAGCACATTTAAGATAGGCTAGACTTAGTTATAATGATTGGTAGGTTAGATGTATTTAATGCATTTTTGACTTAATGCTATTTTCAACTCAAGAATGAATTTAGGTATCCTCCCATCATAAACTGAAGACCATTTGCAGATGGCAAATAAACACAGGCAAAGTTGTTCAATATCCTTACTATTAAATAAATAAGATCACAATGAGGTATCACTACACACATATGAGGATAACTAAAATTGAAAATACCAAATGCTGGGCAAGGATGCCCAGAAATTATGTCTCATACGTTGTAGAAGTGAGTAGCAGTTTCTAAAAATAATAATCATATATGATCATCATATAATCAAACAATCTCACTTCTGGGCATTTATCTCAAAGTAATGAAAACTATGTCCAAACAAAAGAACTATACATGATTGCTCATAATATCTTTAGTTGTAATAGCTTAAAACTGAATGCAAACAAAATGTCTTAAAATAGGAAATATTTAAACAAACTGTAGTAAACTGCTATAGTTTGGATTTTAAATATCCCCTAAAGGACTATGTGTTAAAGGTCTTAGTTGTCAGCGTGGTTCTCTTGGGAGGTGGTGGGAGTTTTGTGAGGTGGGGCTGGTGGGAGGGCTTCAGGCCAAGGGGCATGCCTTTGGAGGGAACACTGAGACTCTGATCTCTCCTCTTTCTCTCTCTTTTTCATTCCCAGCCATGAGATGAATGGTTTTGCCACGTTCTACTGCCATGATGTGCTGCCTCACCCCAGGCCCAAAGTAACAGGGCCCACCACCATGGGTTGCAAACTCTGAAGCTCTAAGGCCAAATAAACTTTTCCATTTTATAAGTTGGCTATCTTGGGTATTTCTTAAAGTAACAGCTAATACATACATCCATTGCATGTAATATTACTCAGCAATGAACAAACTACTGATACAAACAATTGGACAGATTTCAAAGTCATTATGCTGAATTAAAAAAAAAAAGCCCATTCCCACAGTGACAAAATTATAAAGATGGAGAACAAATTAGAAGTTGCCAGGGTTAGGGATGCTGGAGGAAAGCAGAAGTGGATGTGACTATGAAGAGGTAGTAATAGGGAGATGTTTGTGCTGATGGCTTAGTTTCCTATCTTCGTGATTATGTGAATCTATATACATGATAAAAGACAGGATTATATACATACATTATACTAATGTTTGTTCCCTTTTTTGGATAAGATACTATAATTACGAGTGAAATTCCTCCCCATCATTGAATGATTGACAATATTTTCATACAACTTGATAATCTGTGAATAACTTTATCCTGTGTTATTGTAGCTATGTAAGAGAGGGAACTTATATATAATAGATCACGTATTGTACTTAACCATAGCTATAATAGACACTTTATGCTGAAAAAAGTTATTTTATTACAGAATCTCAGGAGGAGTTTTAAAAGCATAGAAAAATTTTGTTGTAGAATTGTAATGCTTTCTAAATATGATTTTTTAGCTGTAAACTTTAGTAATTGAAGGAAATTAGATTAAGGATAAATGTACTATCTGTACTATTTTTGCAACTTTCTGTGACTCTATAATGCTTCAAAACAAAACACTAAAAAATTTGAATTATCTAAATATTATAAGACTAGTGCTATATTATAAAATATATGGCATAGTTTTTTTTTTTTTTTTTTTTTTTTTTTTACATCTTTATTGCTGATTCAGGAAGAAAATCAATCTAAAGGATCAATTAAAACTACTGGGGCCGGGCGTGGTGGCGCATGCTTGTAATCCCAGCATTTGGGAGGCTGAGACAGGAGGATCCGGGTTTGTGGCCAGCCTCAGCTACCTAGTGAGGCCCTCCGCAACTTAGTGAGACTCGGTTTCAAAATAAAGAATAAAAAATAAGGCTGGGGGTGTAGCTCGGAGGTAGAATGCCCCTGAGTTCAATCCCCAGTACCGGAAAAACAAAACAAAACAAAACAAAAAAAACTACTGGGAAAAAGTAAACTGTAGTGTTGGTTACAAACGCATATGCTCAGATGATAATGGTTTTTTTTTTTTTTTGAACAGGGGATTGAACTCAGCGGCATTCTACCTCCGAGCTATACCCCCAGCCCTAGTTTTTATTCTTTATTCTGAAACAGGGTCTCACTAAGTTGCGGAGTGCCTCACTAGGTAGCTGAGGCTGGCCACGAACCTGGATCCTCCGGTCTCAGCCTCCCAAATGCTGGGATTACAAGCGTGTGCCACCACGCCCGGCTAGATGATAATGTTTTACCAGATAGTCTTTGTAAAAAAAAAAATCAGTTTACTATTCATATTTCAATGGTAATACATTTTAAAATTTCTTTCCACTATTGAATGATGACAATATATATTTATAAACTTGATAAAGATAATCTGTGCATAAGGATCCTTATTCTGCGTTATTGTAGCTGTGCAAGAGAGGGAAATTACATATATCAGATCTCTCATTGTACTTAAGCATAACTACAATAGATACTTCATCCTGAAAAGAGCTCTTTCATTTCAGAAATAACGACATTATCAAGGTTTAATCAAAACCTTGTACATTTACAAAAATGTATCTTCATATTAAAAAAAAAAACACCAAGTAAATGCTCATATTCCCTCACCTCCCTATCATAGCTATATTTACTCTTATGTCTGCTTCTTTGAATAGGTGTTTTGGATCCATTATTGTAGCTACAGTGTGGAGCAGGAGATAAGAGTGATCAATCAGAGTTCACAATGGTTTGCAGGAGCAGGAGACAGTTTGTGCTAGACATAGTATTCAGGAGCATTTGTTTACAAGTGAGACAGACCCAGCCTGATGGCACCATGAGCCAGCTGGTGGCTATTCTAAGGCAGGTCCTGCAGAAAGCATTAAAATTCTACGCAATAAAAATTTTCCTATGCTCTTAAAACTTCTCCTGAGATTCTGAAAATGATTATTAAGTTATACCCTATTTCTGCCCTGGGCTTTGCTCTACAGTTTCCAGAGTCAGGCAAACAAAAACCTTTAGCCTAACTATAAAATATAGCAATTTTAGACATTATAAAAACAATGTTTACCTATAGAAAACCACCAATGTTCCTTTGTGTTTAAGCTTTATGCATTTCTTGTTGTGATAGGAACACTTAGCTTGAGATCTGCCCCTTCTTAACACAATTTTAAGTGCATAATACAATCTTGTTAAGTATAGTCCCAACATTGTACAGCAGAACTTAGGACTTACCCTACCAAACTGAAATTTGACACTCTTTGAACAGCAACCTCCCACCTCTCCCTCCCCCTAGCTTTAGGAAGCCACTATTCTACTCTGTTTATGAGACTGCTTATATGAGATACCTTATATAAGTGGAATCAGTGTTTGTCCTTCTGTGACTATTTCACTGAGCATAACATGGTTATTGACATTTTGCAGATGGCAATGTTCTTTATGAAAGCTGAATAATATTCCATTGTATGCATAGATCATTTTTCTTTGTCTCTTCATCTGTGGATAGATATTTAGGTCGTTTCCTAATCTTGGCTATTGTGAATAATGCTGCAATTAACATCAGGGTGCAGACATCATTGATTTCAATTGCTAGATCATGTGGTAGGGTTCTTTTTGCAATTTTTTGAGGAACCTCTATACCACTTCCCACATCACTGCAGAAATTTCCATCCCAATCAACAGTGTACAGAAGTTCTAATTTTCCTACATCCTTACAAAGACCTCTCTCTCTTCTTTTTGGACAGGAGGCATCCTAATAGGTGTACGGTGACTTGCATTTCCCTGATGTTAGATGCATTTTCATATGCTGGTTAGCTAATTCCTCTTTAGACAAATGTCAATTCAAGATTTTTGTCTGTTATTATTATTATTCTGAGGATTGTACCCAGGGGCACTCTTCCACTGAGCTACACCTCCAGCCATTTTTGTCTTTTATTTTGAAACAGTGTCTCACTAAATTGCCAAGGCTGGACTCAAATTTTTGATCCTCCTGTCTTAGTCTCCCAAGTACAGGGATTATAGTTGTGTACCACTGCACCTGGATTAACTTTTAAAGAAAATAAATTGTAGGGGCTTCTTATATATTTAAAAATTAACTTATTATTGGATATATGATTTGCAAATATTTTCTACTCTTCCAGAGGTCACCTTTTCACTCTAAAGACTGTGTCCTTTGGTATATAAGAGTTTTAGTTTATATAGTTTCATTTGCTCATTTTTTTTTTTTTTTTTGTGGTACTGGGGATTGAACACAGGGGCGTTCTACCTCTGAGCTATACCCCCAAGCCCTATTTTTTATTCTTTATTTTGAAACCGAGTCTCACTAAGTTGCGGAGTGCCTTACTAGGTAGCTGAGGCTGGCCGCGAACCCGGATCCTCTGGTCTCAGCCTCCTGAATGCTGGGATTACAAGCGTGCGCCACCATGCCCGGCTCATTTTTTTTCTTCTTGTTATTGTCTGTGTTTTTGGTGTCATGTCCAGAAAATTATCACCAAGGGCAATATCAAAAAGTCTTTTCCTACCCTGGTGTGGTGGTGCATGCTTGTAATCCCAGTACTTGGGAGGCTGAGATAGGACAGCAGAGTCAAGACCAACCTCAGCAATTTAATGAGGTCCTCAGCAATATAGTGAGATCCTGTTTCAAAATAAAATAGGATTGAAGGTATAGCTCAGAGGTAGAATGCTCCTGAGTTCAATTCCCAGTGCCTCCCCACCATACTCCCCCCAAAGAGTCTTTTCCTGGTGTATTCTAGGAGTTTCATGGTTTCAGATCTTATGTTTAAATTTTTAATCCATTTCATGTTGGTGTTAGGATATGGTATGAGGTCATGGTCCAGTTTCCTTCTGCATATCCAGTTTTTCTAGTATCATTTG
>PVLC010018679.1:0-31710 GCA_004027655.1 Graphiurus murinus
CGGTACTGGGGATTGAACTCAGGGGCATTCTACCTCCGAGCTACACCCCCAGCCCTATTTTTTATTCTTTATTTTGAAACCGAGTCTCACTAAGTTGCAGAGTGCCTCACTAGGTAGCTGAGGCTGGCCGCGAACCCGGATCCTCCTGTCTCAGCCTCCCGAATGCTGGGATTACAAGCGTGCGCCACCACGCCCGGCTCCAGCCCTATTTTTTTATTCTTTATTTTGAAACAGGGTCTCACTAAATTGCAGAGGGCTTCACTAAGTAGCTGAGACTGGCCACGAACCTGCAATCCTCCTGTCTCAGCCTCCCAGGTACAAGTGTCTGCCACCATGCCCAGCTAGACTCAGACTTTAGCAATAGAATATGCAGTTCTAGTGAAGGCAGAGAACAAAGCAGAACCCCTCTTTGGACCAGTTATCATGGGATAGAAATGGCTGTACAAATGCTGGTAGTATACACCTATAATCCCAGTACTTGGGAGGCTGAGACAGGAGGATTACAAGTTTGAGGCCAACCTCAGCAACACAGAAAGACTCTCAGAAACCTAGCAAGACCATGTTTCCAAACAAAAAATAAAAATGGCTGGGGGTGTAGTTCAGAGCTAGAATGCCCCTGTATTCCATCCTCAGTACCACAAAAAGAAAAAGAAAAAAGGCTAAAGACACACACCCATAATCCCAATACTTAGTGCCCTAGTAATCTGCTGTTGGTTACCAGGATACCAAGCAGGCAGGAGGGAGGCTCCATGAGCCCAAGCACACAACAGGAGGGCATGAGACTAACCCAGTGTCCCAGTGACAGCTAACATACAACATGCAGTCTGCCTTACTGGCTAACATATGGTACATGCATGCTATGACCTAAATTATTGTTAGGATGACCTGTGAAAAACAGAATTGTAGTTTAAAAAATACCACAGAGGAAATCAATTCAATTCCCTCAATTCATTTCCACAGATGAGGTTCAAGGAAGTTGAATGACATGACAGACCCAAGTCTACAGCTTCCCAGCCCAGGAGTCTAAGAGGCAACTCAAAGCCATAAGGGAAACACAATACTTGGGAGGCTGAGACAGGAGGATCTCATTTAACATACTGAGACCCTGTTTCAAAATAAAAAGGGCTAGGGGTGTAGCTCAGAGGTAGAATGCCCCTGGGTTTAATCCCCAGTACCAAACAAAAGAAAAGAAAAATCAACAATATCAATAATAACAATAGCTATAGACATGCCCACAGTTTCACTGACATCAGAGCATTAATGCAACTTTAATCACAGAAGCCTAGGACATACCCAGCATGATCCTGGCCAACACAAAAGAAAACACAAGCATGCTCCCGCGCGCGCACACACACACACACACACACACACACACACACAGGTACATGAAGAGGAGAGGCTTTTCTTGCCCAGACTCACTGGAGGCTTGGCTGGTGTTACAATGACACCAATTTTCCAAAATTGGGAAATTACTCACTGGCTCCTACCAGGCTCTGACAACCAAACTGCACCAGGCATTGGCAGTTCTCTTTGAAACTTTGTTCTTTCATTTGAATATTATGGAAGAGTCTACTCTGTTTCAGGCATTGAGATAAAAGCCCTACCTTTCTGGAGCTTTCATCCTAGCAAGGGGAGGCGGCAACGGAGCAGGTAAGTAAACCCACGGGCAGGAGGTGTGGGAAGGCCGGCACAGGAAGCAGGGTGGCAGGAGGGGCGGCAGGTGGTGGGAAAGACAGGGAGGGCTCTTACACAGCATGGTCAGAGACACTCCCCACCCCCCCACGACCCTTCTACAAAGCTGGGGGGTGCACCCGGTGAGCACAGGGGGCAAGCCTTCCACCAGGGACAAAGGCCACCCAGGTAGGAACAGAAAGGAGGCCGGCAGAGCTGGGACAGGACGGGAACTACAGCCTCGATCTGGCTTGTACCCTAAGTGGAATGGGAGTCACTGGTTCAGGGCAGAGAATGGAAGTGAGCTGACATATTTTAAAGGGCTGTTTAAACTGGACAGAGTGGTGCATGCTTGAAATCCCAGTACTTAGGAGGCTAAGACAGAAGAATCGCAGGTTTGAGACCAGCCTCAGCAACTTAGTGAGGCACTCAGCCACCTAACGAAACTCTGTTTCAAAACAAAAAAAATGAGACAGGCATGGTGGCACAGGCTTGTAATCCCAGTACTTGGGAGGCTGAGACAGGAGGATCACAGGTTCACGGCCAGCCTCAGCTACCTCATGATGCCCTCTACAACTTAGTGAGATCCTGTTTCAAAATAAAAAAATAAACAAAATTGGGCTGAGGGTGTAGCTCGGAGGTAGAATGCCCCTGAATTCAATCCTAAATACCACACACACACACACACACACAAAAGGACTGGAGTATAGCTCGGAGGTAGAATGTCCCTGGGATTCAATCTCTAGTATCCCCTTCAAAACAAAGGACCCCTTTATTACTCGTTGGCCCCTTAAACTTCAAGAATTCTCATTTCCTCTCACACACACGCACACACAGGTGCATACATACACTGCAGAACATGTCATCTGAGCACAAGCCCCAGGGCACAGGACACCCCTATGCCTGTGTGGTGGGCTGCCCCTCTGAGTCAGCATTCTCCTCCCTCCACCCTGAGGAGGGGTCTCTCAGGACCTGTGCTCCCAGGGACCGTGGGGACAGCCTCCTTCCCACTGGCTGCATCCTTGCTGGGACCACTGCTCACATCCTGCTGAAGCCCCTCCTCCTTCCCACCAGAGCCCACTGCCTCCACGGCCCGGCAGGGGAAATCCCCCAGCAGAGGTGTGGAGTGCCCCCTTGCAAGGGAAGTCTCAATGCAGCCCAAGTGCCTGTCATCTGTGTCCTAGATGCTTGAAGGGGAAGAAGGGAGCAGAGGAAGGTACAGGGCCAGCACAGGTCAGACCGGCCCATCCCTGTTGTCTGTACCAAGAAAGACACCTTCCGGACCTCCTTCCACAGGCCTCAGGCGGAGCCAAAGGAAGAACAAAGAGAGGCAAGGTGGGTGAAGAAAGGGTGCTGCTGCCAGGAAGAGGAAGCAGCTGTCCACTATTCTATCCTGTCAATGCAAGCTCCCGCACAGAGTAGACTGGCCCCAGATGAGGGCCCGTGATGTGCCCCCGTGCTTTACAGCATCAGCCTTTTCTCACAATCCCAGAAAGGGCCGCGCTCGTTTCTCAGATTAGAAAATGAGCTCCCAAGCCAGGCATGGTGGCGCATGCTTGTAATCCCAGCATTCGGGAGGCTGAGACCGGAGGATCCAGGTTCAAGGCCAACCTCAGCTACTTGGTGAGGCACTCTGCAACTTAGTTAGACCTTGTTTCAAAAAATAAAGAATAAAAAATAGAGCTGGGGGTATAGCTCGGAGGTAGAATGCCCCTGAGTTCAATCCCCAGTACCACAAAAAAAAAAAAAGAAAGAAAGAAAGAAAGAAAATGAGCTCCCAAACCAGGTGCATGACTGTAATCCCAGTACTTGAAAGGCTGAGACAGGAGGATTGCAGGTTCGAAGCCAGCCCCAGCCATGTAACCAGCTCTCAGCAACCTAGCAAGACCCTGTTTCAAAGCAAAAGAATAAATTAGAACTGGAGGTGTAGCTCAGAGGCAGAATGCCCAACCCACAGTAACACACACAGACACACATACACCTACACACACACACACACACACACACACACACACACACACACACAAAATGAGCTCTCAGAAGGTGAGGGTCTTGCCCAGGATCATGGAGTGGCAGAGCTGGGACTCGGGCCTGGGTCTGCCCAAGACTTTTCCGCCTCCAGTCTTTGATGCATGCAACAGCACTCTGTGCAAGGGCAGAGGAAGGGGAAGAAGTCGGTGGCACTAGGGCCAGCCTCTGAAGACACACATAGGGTAAGAATCTACCTTGGGAGCTGGGATTCTTCCTCAGAGTTCCACTCCACTAATCTTGTGTGCAGTAACAGTAGACCACAACTCAGGCTCACCAAGGGCTTGCTGTACACAGCTCTGTTCCCCATATCACACATTCCTCACTGAATCCTCACAACAGCCTGCCCAGCACGTACTATGATTGTCCCCCTTTTACAGATGAGGAAATTGGTGCCCAGAAAAGTAAAATAACTAGAGCAGGTTTAAAGGAATCAAGTCACAGGCCCAACTGAAACCCAGTCCAGATCCTGGAGGCCTCACTCCCGGGCCTGCGCAAGACAGCCTTTTTTGCTTTATTCCTGTCCTTTTTCCAGGAACGTCACTAGGATTACAATACATGCTCCAGAATCCTCACTCAACTCCTCAGCACTTACTATATGCCAAGTGCTGGACCAGACCCTGCAACTTCCGGATACAAAGGTCATGACACAGTCTTTGTCCTCGGAGAGAGAGGAAATCCTTCCTTACAGCTAAAGGGCTTTAGTCACCCATGTGGAGAACAGAGGCTGTCCCTGAAACCTCTGGTGTGGCAAATGGTGTGGCTGCAAGGGCATTCTGGGAGGACAGGCAGTGGGAGGCAGGAAGGGTCCCGAGGCTGCGGCTTTTCCTGTGCAGCCAGAGTTGACACTAGCACCCCTCGGTGGCCCAGCATGCTGTGACACACATCAGCCAGGCCCTGTGTGAGTCTCAATCTGTTGCCACTGTTGCACCCTCAGGAAACTAGAGGAGGCCTCTGGGCCTCAGTTCCCTCCTGTACAGTGGAGGTGAGACTTGGGCTTGGGCATTCCCGAGGTAGTGGAAGGACAGGTGGGGTACAGGATTCTCAGCACTATACCAGAGCCTGGGATGTACAGGTCAGTCACTGAGGGTTTGCTATAGTTACCAATGTCCTCATCACCACTGCCATCCCCTGAACCCTCAGAAGACTTTCTCAGAGTGTGAGCAGCAAGAACCTAAGTGTCTGGGATTCCTGGGGCTGCAGCCCATGTGGTGTTTAACCTGGGAGTTCTAGCACCTGGGAGGTGGAGCCCACAGCCAAGCCTCCTCTTCCTGGACCGCGCCCTAGGCAGAGGACCCCATGATTGGAAGGGCAGGGACACCCCTCAATAGGCTAGATCCCAACTCTCTGACAGCACCTGACACTGCTCAACTGGGAGTGGGGAGACTTAAGGAACCTTCTTCGTGCCAGGCCAGCTCTGCTCCCACAGGACTGCTTGCTAGAAATAGCTCCTGGCAGCCAAGTGTGATGGTACACGCCTGTAATCCCAGTACTTGGAAAGCCAAGACAGGAAGATCTCAGGTTTGAGGCCAGTCTCAGCAACTTAGCAAGACCCTCAGCAATTTATCGAGACACAGTTTTAAAATAAAAAGGTAGAATGCCCTGGTTTCAATCTCCATGCCCAGAAAAGAAAAGAAATAGCTCATAGCCCTCAGGAGGGACAGCAGCTCTGGAAAGTTCCCTGTTCCTCAGCAGAATCCAGGAGTGGCTCAGCTAAGGCCTGAGTACTCAGAGGAGAATCTGCAGGACCAAGTCTCCCTTCCATTCCAGAAAGGTTGAGTTTTACACCACATCATTAATCTTCAACCTGTGAGCACGAGAAGAGAAGGGGGCTCAGAATGTAGCTCTGGCGGCCAGGACCTCCAGCTGATATCTAAGCACAAGCTCAGTGCCTCAAGTACTTACATATTCATTACTTTAATGAACAAATGAATACAATTATAATAATAATAATGAAGGAATTTTTCCAAAAAGAAAAACAGATCCCACCCAACTCATTTCACTTCTAGTTTTGCCACCTCTATGCATAGCTCTCTTTTTTTTTTTTTTTTTTTTTTTACCAATTTACATGACTACAAATGCTGCTTGCAAGCAACTTTACCTTCTGCACATTTATTTTCACTTAGTGTAATATTATATATATGGCTCATGTTCTTACCTAGCCTTCATAATTAGCACCTATGCGCATAATAACCCATCTGTGGAGTGCTGGGCCACAGCGTGTTTAACCATCCCCTTGCCACTTGACAGCTACCTTGCTTTCTTTTTTTCTTGTGTTCCAAGATAATTTAAGTGTCCTCATAAATTCTGCTTTCCTATTGAGCTACTGCCTTAGGATAAACTCCCTTGGAAGGATGGACAGGATCAAAGGGCACGTATTGTTCTCCGGTGACAGCTGAGGAAAGGAGCACAGGGAGAGTGCAGGCATGAGTGACTGCACCAGGTGTCCAACAAACACTCATGGATGAGTAAATGTGGCTTGCCCCCATGACACCCTTAGTGGGTGACAGGGCCCTGGTCCAAGGCAGGCTGTGGTTCTGCCACCTACCTACAAGAACAGAAAGTGTGCTTTGTATAACTCAAAACCAGAGCTTTTCATAGGGGGTTGGGATGCTAACTGCCAACTCCATTTTTAATAAGAAATGAGGGCCAAGTTTCAAGATCCCTTTAGGATTTTACAGGACAGAGGCAAGGCCCCATGAAGAGCCCATGAAAGGCCCAGCAACCTTCTTTTCTCCTAACTCCTCTCTCCCTCGCTCCTAGGCCCAGGGTGTCACGTGTGCAGGTTGATACCTGCGAGCTGGCGTTCTGCACCAACCTCTCCAGCCTCCTTGAGGGCCCTCCAGCAACCCAGGCTCACTCCCATGGCTTCTGCACTTGCTTTTCTCCAGCTATTCCATTTAACAGACAGCATGCTTTACTTACTCTTTTACTGTCCATGTCTCCTCCCAGCACTAAAGTGTTAAGTTCCACGAAGCTGACATTTTCATCTATGGTGTTCACTATTATTTCACCAGACTCAGAATAATGCCCCATCCCAGAGTGGGTACTAATTAAATACTTACTGAGAAAATAAATGGCGATGTTATAATATTAAAATATCCTTACTCTGTGCCAGGCATTGTGCTTCCCATGGCTTATCTCACTTACGATGAACAACAACCCTATTATAATCCCCATTTTACAGATGAGGCAACTATTGCTCAGACAGGTTAAGCAACTTGCCTAAAAGACACACAGGCAGCCAGGATAGGAGTGCGGTTTGAACTCAAGCTGTCAAACACCAGCACCTGTGTTCTTGCCTACTAAGGGATTCTGCTCACATTCCTAGCCTTACAATCCAAAGACAGAAGTGGTCCGTGGACTAGCAGAGCTTTCCACAACAAGGCAAAGGTGCCCAGCCTGTCACCAACAAGGGGGAAGAGGAGGCAGGGGCAGTGAGGCTGGGCAGCAGGCCCAGGAACCTGCATCGGCTCCACTTCCCCAGGGGAGCGGCTGCTCTGACTCTCAGGACCCAAGCATGGCCCGGCTTTGCAGCCACAGAGTGACAGGGGCCAGTGCACTGTGTCAGGTGGGACTGGGGTTTTGATGAGCTGGGTGCTAAGAAGACAAATCCTGCCAGACCAGGAAACTGCCCACACCAAAGAGGGCCAGAGAAGAAGTATAGTTTAAGCTATTAGATGCCGGGTGGGGTCTGATCATTGGAGAGCACCTAAGTCTTTGTGCAAGAAGAGTCAGAAATGCCCTTGGGTTGAAGGGTCAAGTTTCCATTGGTCACTTGGCAAATCGCAGCCCACATCGCTGTCTGCACATAGGAATTATAAGTGATGTCTTTGGCTCCTGGTTTCCTTTTCTTTCTTTCTTTCTTTTTTTTTTTAAACTACTTCCTAAAACTCTCAAAATGGTCAAAGATGTAGCTGCAAGAATGGCCCAGGGCTTTGTCTCAAATGCTCACCTCTCCTCACAAACCACCAAGCTAACCACACAGAGAAGGTTTCCTGTCCCCTAAAAAGACAAGTTTCCATTCGCTGATGGATTCTTCCTTGCTCTGTTCTGTGCCCTCGGTCCCCTCGAGTCAGTGTTACCAAAGGGACTCTCCCCAGAGACCTGTCACCTTCTTTCTCCTACGACTGGCCACCAACATTTATAGTACAACTCTGCCTACAAGCCTCCACCAGGCCCCTTACCACTGCCATCAGTCTCAAAGCAGAAGTGAGATTCTTTGAGATGAAAGCTTTCTGGGGAATCAGATAAGCGCTCCAAGGCCCTCCCCCAACCACCCGCCAGCTCCCCGCAAGGTCACCTCTCCACGCTTCCCTGCTATCACAAGCTGAGCTAGCAGAGCCATCCCTCCACCTCTTGCTTTGCCTCCTTTTTTCTGCTAATCTGGGTTCCAATACTCCGTTCTTTCTTCCTGTTGATGGCTATGAGGAAAAGGAGAGACTTTCCAAGCCTTTGCCACACAGCACTATTTCATCTAAAATGCCAACCAAATCCTTTCTGACCTCTTCTATCCCAGGCAAGACCGGAGGTCAAGCCAGACAATTCCAGATGTGAATCTCAGGCCTTATTTCCTCCTCCATGGGGGGCTTGTGAAGCTATCATTACTGACAAGTCACTGAGCAGACTCCTATACAAAGCCCGCTATGTTAAACTTGGGTGAGTCTGTCTCAGGTCCATGGAAGGTCAGGGAGCCTGAGTTATTCTGTTCCCAGGATCTGACCCTCCTTCCTATTTAGCAACCTGCTCCTATGCAAGGGACCCGTGGAACTTGTTCACGGCCAATGATGGCATCATATAAGAGTATGCACAAGAGTCTTGAGGCAGAAGCAATCTTGGTGTGTTTGAAGACCACAAAGGTACCTAGGACACAGTGAGAGGGAAGGTACCTCCCTCAGCAGTGTGCCAGGCGCTCTTCTGGCCTTGGAGTGAACTGTAACTTCTAAGCCATTGGGCCCCCTCCCAACAAGATGGCAGCCAACATCTCCCGCCAAGCCCATTTCCTGGAACTGCCGTGTGACCCTCACCTCACCAGGTGAGTGTATTCTAGGCTATCCCCAAATCATCTTAAAGCATCTGCTCAGATCTCATACTCCCTCTTTGCTTTACTTTAAGGAAGAAAGCCATGAAAAGCAATGTCAGCTGGGTGTGCTGACACTCCCCTGTCATCCCAGTGCTTGGGAGGCTAAGCAGGAAGATCGCAGGTTCGAGGCCAACTTCAGCAACTTGGCAAGACTCTAAACAATCTAGTGAGACCTTGTTTCAAAACAAACAAACCAAAATTTTCTAAGGGCTGGGAGTATAGCCCAGAGTTAGAATACCTCTGGGTTCAATCCCCAGTAGCACACACACAGAAAAAGAGCCCGGTGTCCCTGGGCCCATATTCCCAACGAAAGCCACAGCAGAGTCCCCAGTGAGGCAAAACTGGGGCAGAGCACAGCGGCCCAGGAAGAGGGGGTTTCCCGCACCTATTTCTCAGGCATGTTTCCCATAAGTGGGTGCCAGACACTCACACCTGGTCTCAGCAGGCCCACATCTGAGCTGGCAACCTCAGTTCCCAGTCCCCTCGCCTGGCAGAGGTCCAGGATGTCCCTAGCCAGACTGGGACTGCCAGAACTTCTGCCAGAGAACCGAGTCCCAGTCACCTCAGTGAAGGCTATCAGCGCAGATCTTCTCCCAAGTCCTGCACACCTCGGTGCAGAGATGAGTCAGTGTGAGGCCTGGGAGCCGCGTTCACACCTCACCAGCGCCTTCTGTGGGTTTACTCAGCCACAAACGCCCCTGAAACCTGACTTTCTGGAACACCATATACCTCTCTGCACACTTACATCCCAGAACAGTGCTTGGCACCTCACTGAGGGGAAGGGGAGAGTGCGTGCCCCCTCCCACTGGGTCCCAGGGCATCTCTCCGGCTCTTAAACACACAAGCTCACATCTACCTCAGGACTCTTGGGCATGCAGGTTCCTCTGGCTGAAACCCTTTTCAAGGCTGCAGTGGTCTCCCTGTCCTTGGAAACTCAAGCAACCCCTTCTCTGGGAAGGAAGACTTTCCCAACCACCCAAACTAAAGTAGTGATTGAACCCAGGGGCACTCTAGCACTGAGCCCTTTTTAGTTTTTATTTTGAGACAGGTTCTCACTAAGTTACTCAGGCTGGCCTCAAACCTGTGACCCTCCTGCCTCAGTCTCTCACGCCACTGGGATTGCAGGTGTGTGTCACTGTACATGGCCCACTTCTAGTTTTCTGTCTCACCCCACTCCTGTCTGCCTATTGGGTTGTGGCCTTTCCCCTTCCACTACAGGAATGGCTCTGGCTGCACTGTTCTCTCCTAGAGCCTGATGTTGTGCCTGGCCCATAGCAGAGCTCAATCAAGAGTCACAGAATAAATGGACAGAAGCGAGAAAGAAACAGCAAATTCAAGATGGAAAATGAGCTAACAAGCCAAAAAATATATTTTTAAATGGGAGGGAATAGGAAAAAGGCACAAAGACCAAATGGGATTATTTAAAAATATATATGAGAGTCGGGCGTGGTGGTGCATGCTTGTAATCCCAGTACTTGGGAGGCTGAAACCGGAGGATCCGGGTTCTCGGCCAGCCTCAGCTACTTAGTGAGGCCCTCCGCAACTTAGTGAGACCCTGTTTCAAAATAAAGAATAAAAAATAGGACTGAGGGTGTAGCTTGGAGGTAGAATGCCCCTGGGTTCAATCCCCAGTACCGCAAAAAAAAAAAAAAAAAAAAAAAAAAAAGAGAGAGGGAGAAAGAGAGAGAGAGCTGGGAATGGTGGCACATGGCCTATCATCCCAGTATTTGGGAGGCTGATACAAGAGGATCACAGGTTCAAAGCCAGCTTCGGCAACTTGGTGAGGCCCTCACTAATGAGAACCTGTAACGTAATGAGGACCTGTTTCAAAATAAAAATAAAATAGGGCTGAAGGTGTAGCTCAGAGGTAGATGCCCCTGGGGCCAATCCCTACTTTAGTTTGGGTGGTTAGGAAAGGCCTCCTTTTCATATATATTTGGTGCTGGGGATTATATATATATATATATATATATATATATGAATTGTATATATGTATATATGAATTATATATATCATTCATATGATTCCAGTTACACTTTATAACAGAAATATGGAAATAACCAAAATGTTCAATAACAGGGGAAATGCTTTGGCAAAGGACAGCATATCCACTAGGCAAAATATCATGCAACAATTAAAAAGACAGAAAGGAAGATAAGAGAAAAACACAGGAAGGTGAGAAGAGGTTTAAAAAAATATTGGCCAGGCATGGTGGCACACGCTTGTGCACTAAGTAGCGGCCAGATTCAGCTACTTAGTGAGGCCCTCCACAACTTAGGGAGACCATGTTTCCAAATAAAGAATAAAAAGTCAGGCTGAGGATATAGCTTGAAGGTAGAATGCCTTTGAGTCCAATCCCTAGTACCACATACAAAATAATTATATTGAATTCCATCTAGGTGCCAAGCTCTATACAGCACACCCTCTGTATCTCTGTAACTCCTCATAAGAGTCCAAAATAGACTCCCCTCCCCTCAACCCCATTCCCTTTTTAACTGAGATTCAGGGAGCTAAGGAACTTCCCAAGGTCACTGAGGCAGGATATACATGTGGCCTGGTCACCCCACAGTCCATGCACACACACCCTGACATCCTCACTGCACACCTCAGCGTGGTCCTTTCCTATAATGACATCATGACTGTGCTGGGCAGGCCAAACTCAGAAATCTGAAACAGTCGCAAAAGTGAGGAATACCTGAGAAACACTCGTAATACAATACAGCAAAAAAAAAACCATAAACAAAAGAACAGCCAGAAGAAAACCACCCCAGTTGGGGTCAAGAGACCACAGAGAAAAGAAGTGAAAGAGTAGTCAGCAAAACCAGGTTTCAAGAAGGACTGAAGAGAACCATGAAACTGAACTCTGAGGAGCAAGGAAGGCCCTTCCAGGTGCTGGGTCAGACCCAGGCTGGAACCTCAGAAATGAACAGAGAAGCCAGGTGTGGCAGCACATACCTGGAATCCCAGTACTTTCAAGGCTGAGACAGGAGGATCGCAGGTTCCCAAGCAGCTTTGGTAATTTAGCAACTTAAATGAGACCCTGTTTCAAAATAAAAAATAAAAGGGCTGGTGGGGTAGCTCAGAGGTAGAATGCTCCTGGGTTCAATCCTGAGTACCAGATAAACTAGAGAAATGAACAGAGAATAGCTTCTGCCTGTTCCTCAAAGGCACTCTTCCCCAGGGCCCACACACAGTAGCACTCCATAAATGTTGGCGGAAGTACACACATCTTGTGGTGTGGATAAAGCAACAAGGAAAAGATGAGACTATACCAGGGCCATGAAAAGTAAACTGACATTGGAGCTTGTCACACACAGTGTGACGGCAGAATCTGCATCCTGGATCCTTACAGGCTTCTGGGGCAGTCTCCGGCAGGGCCTCAAGACCAGTGAAGGAACTCCCAACTTGAAACCAGGTCCCAGGTGCAGCAGGAGAGTCAGGCTAGGGTGAGATGGATGCCTTGCGACCCACAGGCTGCAGGAGCCAGAGGACTGGGGACGGGGGAGGGAATCAAAACCATCTCTTCATGGGAAAGGGTGGAATCCTCTCACCCTACGGAGGGGGCACAGCTCTGCTTGGAGGCAAGGAGCTGGACTAGAAGACCTCCCTGAAACCAACTGCCCAGTGCTACCATTGTCAAAATTCAGCTTGCTCAGGGTGGAAAAGTGCTAGATGACCCAAGACTGGCTGGAACTGGTCACTACAAAGGCAGGAACCACTACCTGGGGTCCTCATACCTTTTCCTCTACTTTTGTATACATTTGGACATTTCCATAAAAAAGTGAAAAAAAAAAAAACATAAATCAGATCTAAATATTTTAACTAAGAATTATCAGGGAAGCCAGGCGTGGTGGCACACGCTTGTAATCCCAGCATTTGGGAGGCTGAAACTGGAGGATTCGGGTTCTCGGCCAGTCTCAGCTACCTAGTGAGGTACTCCGCAAATTAGTGAGACCCTGTTTCAAAATAAAAAATAAAAAATAGGGCTGGGGGTATAGCTCAGAGGTAGAATGCCCCTGAGTTCAATCCCCAGTACCGCCAAAAAAAAGAATCACCAGGGCCTGGCTGGGCCTTTGGGGCTGCCCTCTGGAACCCACAGGCCACTAAGGTCCTTAAAATTTGTCCTATACTAGGCTAGGGATGTAGCTCAGTGGTATGGTACTTACCTAGAATGCACGAGGCCTGGGTTTGATCCCCGGCACTGCAAAACCAAAATTATCCTATGCTAATAAGTTTTCCAATTGGAAGAGAGGAGTCTGCAAATGCCAGTTGGGTAGTATAGGAGTAAGGCCCTCTGCAACTTAGTGAGACCCTGTTTCAAAATTAAAATATATATATATAGTTGGGGGTGTAGTTCAGAGGTAGAATGACCGTAGGTCTCCAGCACAAAAAAAAAAAAAAGAAAAAGAAAAGAAAGAAAGACCTTACGGGCTCAAGTGACAGCTCAGTCTCTCAACTGTGTGACTCCTTACAAATCCTTAATCTCTCTGTACCTCAGTCTCATCTGTAAAATGAGGATAAGAAGAGGACCTCCCTCACAAGGGTGCAGTGAAGACAGCATGCTCCACAAAGCTGCTAACGGGGGGCCAGGCTTGGTGTAAGCGTGCAGTAAATGTCAGCTATTATGACACATCCATTTTGTAACAGGTATAGATGGTTGTTCTGGAAACCGCACATCCATTTGACTCAGTGATCTGGGGAAGATGAAACGGGCAGAACCACGGTGTAATTCTGAAACCTCAGGCAGCCGTGTGGGGTGTGGGAGTGGTCCCCGCCTGCCCAACCTCTGCTGGTCCAGGGGCCAGGAGGAGTTCTGCCTTCCAAACCGCCACCCCCAGCAACAGGAAGCTGCTTCCTTTCCTCCCCTTCATAGCCAGCATTTCCTTTTTTGTTTTAAAAAGCATTCCTCATATGCAGCCCAGCCCAGCCCTTCCCCTCTGCTCCCACCCCAGGCTCAAACACGCGCACACAGTCACTTGCATTTCTTTTTTTTTTTTTTTTTTTTCGTACTGGGGATTGAACTCAGGGGCATTCTACCTCCAAGCTATACCCCCAGCCCTATTTTTTATTCTTTATTTTGAAACAGGGTCTCACTAAGTTGCAGAGTGCCTCACTAGGTAGCTGAGGCTGGCCGCGAACCCGGATCCTCTGGTCTCAGCCTCCCGAATGCTGGGATTACAAGCGTGCGCCACCACGCCCGGCTTTTGCATTTCTTTTGCATTGTTTTTTGCCCACCAGAGGGATTCTGAAGTTCCTAGTGGACCCTGAGTGCAGCATGCCCGGGCATCAGCTAAATGTCCCCAGGGCCAGGAGGAGGCAAGCAGCACCGCTCCAGCAGGCCGACCTCCCAGCACAGTTTCCTCTTGTTGGAAGCGTCAAGTGAACCAAGTCTTTAAGTGCTAGTGTGGTGCTCAGGAGACCCCCGCCACGCTTTGTAAAGCACCTCCCTCAACAAAAGGCAACTTTTCACAGCTGACTGAGCCTGTAGGGACATCAATCTCTCCTTGTCCAACCCATTCAGCCTGGGACCCCAAAAGGGGCTGAGCCTCCAGTTTCTCCTCTCTCCTTACTCGTGGCTAAGGTCATGTTTCACTAACTAGGTTCAGTGGGAAAAAGGATCTTCTGGATGAGGAAATTTGGGAACCCTTGCTATAGGACTTCTCAGGGCCTTTAAAACCCAAATCCTCATCCTATGGATCTCCAGGAAGGAAATGGCTGATGACACACTCTCAATTCCTTAAAGTCCTCTTCCACAAGAGCGTCTTACAGAAAACAGTACAGGAAATGCTGTACTAAACTCTCAAAACACTGCCTAGTGAGTGGCTCACACTTGTAATCCCAGTACTTGGGAGGCTGAGACAAGAGGATCGCAGGTTCACGGCCAACCTCAGCTACTTAAGGAGGCCCTCCACAACTTAGTGAGACCCTATTTCAAAATAAAGAATAAAAAATAGGGTTGGGGTGTAGCTCAGAGATAGAAAGCCTCTGGGTTCAATCCCTAGGACCGCAAAAAGAAAAAGAAAATTACCTTTAACTTTTTTTCCTTGTCAGCGAAATTCTGGGTGCACCATGAGTAAAGTTTATCCTGCTTATCTATATTAAAACTAAGCCCAAATTAATCAGCTATACTGGAACTCAAAACTTCCAGGTAAACCAGGCATGGTAGTGCAAACCTGTAATCCCAGTACTTGGGAGGCTGAGACAGGAGAATCACAGGTTCAAGGCCAGCCTCAGCAACTTGGCAAGGGCCCTCAGCAACTTAGTGAGACCTTGTTTCAAAATAAAATATACCCACAATAACCCACTTTTGACTATATTAATCCATTCGTGACAGCAGAGCCCTTATGACCTAATCACCTCTTAAAGGCCTCACCTCTTCATATTAACAGTATCAATGACAACTAAATTTCAATATGAAATTAAAGCACTTCATATCACTGTAAGAATTCCTGCAGGGCCTATATGCCCTCTGGCAACAGAATTATATGAGGGTATTCAAATTAGGTAGGCTGGATTGAGTGATTGCTATAGGTTTACCCAATTCTGCAATAATACTACTTTAAGTGCAAAGAAAAAGAACAAGTTGAGTCAGCAAATACTCTATTTCCCTAATAGCAAGTTAGGGCAGTAAAAGGGGGTCAGAAATGAGAAAGTCAAAGTGATTCTAAGGTACATTTAAAAATATGTGTCTACCAAATGTGCAGTGGCACACACCTGTAATCCCAGCTACTCAGGAGGCTGAGGTCTACCTGGGCAACTTAGTGAGACTCTGCTTCAAAATAAAATTTAAAAAATAAAAAAAAATAAATGAGGGCTAGGAATGTAGCTCAGGAGTAGAATGTTCCTGGGTTCAATTTCAGCATTGAAAAATAAATAAATAAATAAAATATAAAATAGGGCTGGGGATACAGCTCAGAGATAGAATGCCCCTGGGTTCAATCCCCAGTAATACACACACACACACACACACACACACACACACACACACACACACACTCTTCCAGGTACCATGTGGAAGAAGGCCCCACTACCCTAAAAGCAGCTCACTTCTTCAGATCAATATGTTGCCAATACAAGTATATAGTTTGTGCTTATGAAAAGTTCCTTTTCCTAACCACAGCTGGCCTAGTCCACATACCTCATGTTTTATTTTTCTGTTTTTTTTTTAATACAAGCCCAAGCCTTCATTCATGTATGCATTTATTCTGAGGGTAGAAAAATGAAAAGGAGGATAAAAGTGGCAAAGGAATAGGAAGACTTCAGCCCTCTTACTTAGAAAGGCAATCTGCGCAGTTAAAACACACTGCAGTGTTTTAACCAAATACCAGGGCAACAGAAAATACAGATGTATGTAAATATATAGGTCTGATACATGGCTGAGGTGTGGCTGTTTGGACTGAGACTTCTTCAATGCAGAGGACAATCAGTCGTGCCTAGGAATAAATGACAAAGTGATGTTTTTATCTCAACAGCTGCACCCAGTGTAGGCCTCCGCCTCTCCACCTGGGTTCTGGAATTAGGAAGAAAGCCAAAATGAACACAAAGACACCAGATGAAAAGGCTCTACCTTCCAGAAGCAGTTGGAAGAAATTTATAACATTATCTTGACAGCAAAACAAATAATAAGGGATCGGGGTACAAAATGCAAACTCTGCACAAATTTGTAAGATGAACACCAGGCCCTCAGTGGAAGGCTAAGAAGCTCTTGAAAGTATACAGTCAAGCCAGACCTGGTAGTGTGGGCCTCAGCAACTTAGCAAGACCCTGTTTTAAAATAAAAACCAGCTGGGCATGGTGACACACGCTTGTAATCCCCATACTTGGGAGGCTGAAACCGGAGGATCTGGATTCTCAGCCAGCCTCAGCTACTTAGTGAGGCCCTCTACAACTTAGTGAGACCCTATTTCAAAATAAAGAATAAAAAAATTCTTATATTTTTTATGTAGCTCAGAGGTAGAATGTCCCTGGGTTTAATCCCCAGTACCACAAAAAATAAATAAATAAAATAAAATAAAAACCAAAAAGGGCTGGAGGTGTAGTGCGGTTGTAGAATCCTCAGGGGTGAAAGAAAGAGAGGAGAGAGGAGAAAGGGAAGGAGGGAGGGAAGGAAAAAGAAGAGAAAGGAAAGGAAAAGGAAATGGAAACGGAAAAGGAAGGGAAGAAAGTACACAGTCAGGGCCAAAAATTCAAGACAGTCAATTAGGCTGAGCCAGGCCCACCCACAGGATACTCCAGACAGTTCTCCAAGAATCTATCCAACCCTCAGGGTCCCTAAGACACTGGATAGAGCAGAGAAAGCGAACCCACTTGCTTCCCTCTAGTGAAAAACTCCTTGAGGTGGAGACCTGCCCACAGACCCAGGCTGCTGCTTCACACATGATCGGCACACCAGGCACCAGGCATTACCCTGTCTCACTCAGGGGTGTGAGCCCTGACTCCCAGCCCAGTGCTCCTCTATTAACTGCTCTTAATAGGTGTTCCTAGCAAGTCACTTCCCCCAGGTCACCTGCAAGATGAGAGAACTGGACAGGTGAAGAACCAGATCTTCCACAGCTCTTAGCAACCCACGACTCTCCTAAATCAAATCCAAAGCCAGGCACCTCAAATAGCTGATGAAACCAAGACTACAGTTAGGTAAAGTGCTTTTCATGAGCCTCAAGTGATCAAAATGTCACTATGTGGCTGCCCTCTGCCCAAAGGTGACCAGTCCCTGCTCACGGTGCGACCTCAAATCCAGCCCTCCCTCTGCTGCCTTCCAGCCAGGAAAGGTCATCTTCTTGGTCAGTGCAAGGGGACTTCCCTTCGCTGCAGGCAACCACAAAAACTAGAACCCACAATCCATGCACATAACCCAGAACTTCAGACACAAGCGACCACAAAACTAGAACTCATAATTCCCATAATATCCACAATGTCCCAGAACCTCAGCTATGAGGTCGTGTCCCAGCCCTGGTTGAAAGCCCTGGGCTTCAATATGGCTACATGCAGTTGCAAAGGGAGGAAAGTACAGAGGCTGCTGTTTCATGCATCATGGCATTCCCACCGGAAAGGAGATGAAATATGCACCAAAGACTTCAAATGGCCAGATATTAAATATGTTCATACATTCTGATCCAGCAAATTCCACTTCTAGGAAGACACTCATCGTGGCATGCCTTATTTTTAAAAAATAGTCTTCGCCAGATGTGGTGACACATGCCTGTAATCCCAGTAGTTAGGAAGCTGAGATAAGAGGACCACAGGTTGGAGGCCAGCCTCAACAACTTAGCAAGGCCTTGTTTCAAAATAAATTAAGAAGTTGGGGTGTAGCTTGGAGACAGAATGCCTAGGGTTCACTCTCAGTACTGGGGGCTGGAGGAACCTGAATAGCCAATGTCTGGCTAGAAGAGTTCATGGTACGGCTACACAATGCAGGTGCTAAGAGTGATGCTGCACATAAATATGTGCTGAGATAGAAGATGTGTGTGTGTGTGTGTGTGTGTGTGTGTGTGTGTGTGTGTGCTGGGGATGGAACCCAGGTGCATTCTACCTCCAAGCTACACTTCCAGGCCTATTTTTATTTTTTATTTGGAAAGAGAGTCTCGCTAAGTTGAGGAGAGTCTCACTAAGTTGCTGAGGCTAGCTCTGAACCCATGATCCTCCCATCTCAGCCTCCCAAGTACGGGGTTACCAGTGTGCGCCACCATACCCAGCAATAGAAGACATAAGGCAATGCGAATAGTATGCCCCACAAATTCGTGCATGTACATCAGTACGGGGATGCAGAGGGTAAAGAGGCTGAAAGAACACTCAGCAGCATGTTCACAAGAACCAACTCTAAGAGGTGGCATTGTCAGCGACTCTTGTTGTCTACCTTACATTTTCTTTTCTTCGAATGAACACCTATCATTATGCATTTTAAAATATGTCCGTTTAGCCGGGCGTGGTGGCACACGCTTGTAATCCCAGCATTTGGGAGGCTGAGACTGGAGGATCCAGGTTCGCAGCACTCTGCCGCACCTAGTGAGGCACTCTGCAACTTAGGGAGATCCTGTTTCAAAATAAAGAATAAAAAATAGGGATGAGGATGTAGCTCAGAGGTAGAATGCCTCTGAGTTCAATTCCCAGTACCACAAAAAAAAAAAAAAAAAAAAAAAAATTCAGTTTAAAGTAGAAACTGCTTATCAGAAGAAGTGTGTAGAAAGAATAAGGCAGGGAGCCATTTAAAAAATTATGAGTAAGGTGATCTCCAGGCAGCTTCTCGTTTCTCAGAATGAGACCGGCCCAGGGCCAGTTGCGTCACAGCTCGCTGACAGAGCCCTGTCGTGGAGGATGTGCTGCGCTGGGCACGTGGGACACAGCCCTGCACCCCAACTCAGGCTGCACAGCCCAGGCTGGCCACCAGTTGGCCCAGTGCTGTGGAGTTGAGTCACCCTCTGCCCTGGGGCCTGCACTTTTTGCCATTGGCCATTCTCTTGGTGTCTGCAGCCATGACCTTCACCTGCATCTCCCTGCCACCACCATATATATGGTTTGTAGAGGCAGCTACAGAGTTCTGAACATCAGTCTTAAGACCAGCCAACCATAGTCCCACCACCTCCTAACTCAGTATCTTAATCCCTCTGAGTCGTGATTTTCTCATCTTTAAAACAGGGATAAAAACTGAGAGCCACTGTGAGCGTTCAATGTGGCAGCAAGAGCCCAGCAGAGTGCTCCAACAGAGCAGGTGACCTAGAGCGCTCCTCATTCCATGGGGCCCGCTCCCCCAGAGCTCGTTCCCACAATCCAGAGGCACCAGTACAGCACCTCCCCCTTTGAACTGAATGCAAAAAGAGACTCCAATCAGCCTGATCTGAAAGGATGTCGTGTGTGTGTGTGTTTGTGTGTGTGTGTGTGTGTCTGTGTGTGTGTGTGTGTGTGTGTGTGTGTGTGTGTGTGTGTGTTGGCCACAAACCTGCGATCCTCCTGTCTCAGCCTCCCAAATACTGGGATTATAGGCATCTTCCCCCATGCCCAGCTAGGATGTCCATTTTAATTTTTTTGTTGTTTTATTTTATTTTATTTGTATGTGTGTACTGGGGATTGAACCCAAGGGCATTCTACCTCTGAGCTACACCCCTAGTTCTATTTTATTTTACTTTTTTGTTTTGAAACAAGGTCTCACTAAATTGCAGAGGACCTTGATAAATTGCTGAGGCTGGCTTCAAATCTGCAATCCTCCTGTCTCAGGCTCCCAAGTACTGGGTGGGTTGACCACCATGCCTGGTCTAGGATATCCTTTTTAAAAAAGTACGGCTCGGAGACGTGGCCACAGACTTTGCTACCTCTCCACACCACTGCAGCCACTATCCATCCCCACATGCCAGCACCTCTACATGGTCCCTCTCCAGACCACAGCCAGTGGGCAGGACCAAATGCTTTTGGTGTAGAATGGAGCTTTCCAGAAATTGGAGCCAACCCAGACCACTGAGAGGAGAGGAAAAACCCTGAAGGTAAGAAGCCATGACCACTGGGCACAGTCCCCGTCCCCAGGCAGCAAACCCCAGCCTCCACACTGTAGGCCTCCTGCAAGCACCCCCAGCCCTCCCAGGCTCATAGCCTCTGGAGACTGCAGGTCTTCCCTTCAGGCCACCTCTGAGGAACATCTGGGAAGTATGTCCAGGGAAAAAGTTACCAAGGTGGAGGTAAGCACCGTAAGGGGCAATGCCACAGCTCTGGGGCCCTTCAAGGGTGAACAGTCGCTAAGAAAGAGTTGAAAAGATGCAGAGAAAGACCCTGCTCCATGACAGTGGCTGGGTCAGGAAAGGAAAAGCAGGTTTCGGGCTCAGTTCTGCCAGAGAGGTATAACTTGAGAGAAGTCACCAGGACTGTGGGGATATTCCCATGGAAGCAGGAGGTTGGACTGATTCAGGGAAGGGCCCGTTCCTGAGCGCTAGAGGGGGGGGGTGTCATGCTACTTTAGACACTACTGTCCACCTGCCTGGCATCTCCTTCAGTCTGAAAGTGCCCCTCCAGCCCAAAGACCAGGCGGGCATCCTGCCACCTCAGAACCCTCGCCAGGTGGCCACCGTGCAACAGCTCAGGACAGCATCAGCAGCGACTAAAGGCTTGTCCAGTAAATGCACATCGACATGGGTCCTGAGGACCTGAGGTGAGCACACAGGTCACCCTTCTCCACTTCCAGCAGTTCCGTGATCCAGATGCTTCTGGGACACAGGGAGAGCGCCAGTCCTCCCCCGAGCAGGGCTATGACCTCCACGCAGCCCGCACCTCCTGGCTCCAGAGTGACTCCCCAGGGAAGCAGCCAGAGTGTGGAGATAGTACCCGCCACAGCTCCCTGTGTCCCCTCCCCTGGGAAACCCTGCTCACTCCAGGTCAGCTTGCATAAGTGCAAGGTGGGGAGCCAGGGTGAGGCTGAGCCTGTGCCTGGGAAGGCCAGAGGGCTGGGAGCAAAGAGCAAGTTACAATGTACCCCAAAAGCGACTGTCAGGCAACACAAGCACCCACTTTTGCATACTCCTTTCTCCCCAGTGACCAGCAAAGAAGAAACCCACAGAAAGCAAAGAGATGAGCTGGTTGGGGGCAGGCCAACTACGTGGCAGGCCAGATGTCCCTCCTTGAACAGAACCGGAGAATGGGAACATCCCTGTTACCTTGGTGGACTCTCAGACCCCCTAGAAAGGTCTAATGAAGACAGGGCACCAGGTACTACCAGAATAAAGTAACCCTAAAACTTCTTTTTTTTTTTTTCTTTTTTGGTACTAGAGCTTGAACCCAGGGAGACTCAACCTTTGAGCTACCCCACCCCGGCCCTTTTTATTTTTTCTTTTGAAACAGAGTTTCGCTAAATTGCTGAGGGTCTCCCTAAGTTACTGAGGCTGGCCTCAAACCTGGGATCCTCCTGTCTCAGCCTCCCAAGTACAGGCATGACAGGCATCTGCACCCACCCAGCTAACCTTACAACTTTCGTCTACAAATTCAGACTCTGGTTTCTAGCTATGTCTCCTTCCCTTTCCATTTAGATAGGAAAAATGTGTGTGAGAGATAAAAGTTGGTGGATGCCCAGGAAATCCTAGGAGATTGAGAAGAGGCCAACACACTGCCGGGCAGGTAGGAGGCAAACATTAAACCCTGGCTCTTTCCACCATTTTCAATCCAAGTTGGACAGCTTCACAGAGAAAAGCCAACCCAGGGGAAGTGACTGATGCCAAAGCCTGAGCATCCATCACAGCCAGGATCTTGGGCAACAGCAGCCTGTGCCTGGTCAGGGTCTTCCAAGGACATCTCACATGCTCTTCTCCCACTAAGTGCTCATTTAATGAGGGCCAGAGTGGGCTGGGGTTCTTAAAGTTATGCAAGAAGTCTGATATAGCTGAGTGTAGAGGCACATGTCTGTAATCCCAGCCACTCGGGAGGCTGGGGCAGGAGAATCACAAGTTCGAGGCCAGTGTGGGCAACTCAGCCAGGCATATGGAGATTGAATACACCAGGTTCAATCTCCAGTACCAAAAAAATTAAAAAAAGAAGTCTGATATAGTTGCATAAGCCAAGCCCTCTGGCCAGACCCTTCTTCAAAAGCCAGGAATCCAATGTCGCAAGCAGTCTTTACTGGCCTGCTGTGCAAGAGGAGCCTGCAGAACAGGAAAGAAGGCCGAGTGGACACTGCCACTGGCTGACCTGGCCTTGCCAGTACCCTGGGGGAGGCCACCCCACCGAGCTCCAGGATAGCTTCCCTGTCTGTCATTCACTTCTAGGAAATCAGAGCCAGCTGCAGAAATTCCTTCTCTAAAGGTGCCCTGAGGCGTGAATGCCACTAAGCCCTCACCAGGAGAAGTCCCGAGGTGGAATCCTACTGGTAGCAGCACAGAGACCTGGCTAAAATGCTAGGATGCTGCAGGTGTGAGCTGTCAGTCCCCAATTTACAGACAAGGAAATCTGAGAGTAGACGCCATGGGACTTGCCCAAGCTCACAGAGACAGAACCAGGGCGATCTCAAAGCTGTGGGCTTTCTGTTCACCCTGTTCCTATCATCATGGAGACTCTGGTAGTAATAAATTTACCTCCTACTTTATTGACCCCGTAAATCTGGATTTTAGAATTGTTCTAAAATATAGACATGAATAAAACTGATCACAGATGTTTCATTCAACCCAAGTGAGTGTCCTTCACTAAACCACAGAATGCAGTTTTGAAGCTCTAAGATGAAGTGATTCACCCACCCTGGAGCTGGTGGCAGCTCCAGGGAAGTAGCTCAGGGGTCTAAATGCCTATCCCAAATAGCAACCCAGCTCTACTGCCTTTTCAGGCAACAGGGTGACCCTGAATCCACAGCACAGCAGAAAGAATAGGGAGCCAGGCATTAGACCTCTTCACAGAGCAAACATCTGCATGGCCTTCCATCTGCCAGAGATGACCATTCAAACACACACAAGAGCACAGGATGGAGGCCGCTGAGTAATCAGCTCAGAGACCCAAACAGCTGGATACTCAGGGGGATCAAGATGCCACACCTGCATTTTAAAGTGCAGTTTTGGAAGTCAGGGTACCTGAGGACAAAGAGCCATTTACAGAGGAGAAAGAGCAAACCCTTCTACATTCACCCAGGAAGCCAGGAGCACTTGGGAACAACATGGAGACCATCTGATAGACACCAAAGAGAACAATCTCTCAGTCCAACAACACAGCAGTCCAAGCCATCACATACTGCAGGACAAGGACCCTTCCTCCAGGAACAAAGCCACACAGGCCCCCTATTGTGTCAGCTTAAAAACTGAACTTTGCTGGGCAAACACTTAGCTATGTTCCAGAAATCGGTTTCACTTGGAAACGTGTACAGAAGGGCCCGTAGGGGCTTTGTTGGTTTGTTTTTTAAGCAATGCCCTGGTCAGTCCTGCTATAGCAACTGTAATAATAATAATAACAACAACAATAATAATAATGGCCAACACTGACTGGATTCTTCCAATGTCCCTGGCTTCACAGCTTTTAAGAAAATAAAACTAAAGGAGAGTCACCCAGAGTATTCTGGACTAAACAAGGATTCAGGCTTGTGGTGCGTGGAGGGAGGATTGTAATAATCACAGCAATGACTGGCTGGCCCTCTGACAGCTGGCAGAGGCAATTAGCAATAACAAGGGGCGGGGGATCAAGGCTCTAATATGACAAAACATCCCCAGACCTACAGACCAGATGTGGCAATGCAAGATAGTGAGAGGCCCTCCTTCTAGGCAGGGCTGCTATTAACCAGCCCCTGGAATTTCAGAGGCCTCCCAGGCCCTGGACAAAAGCGAGATGGGAATGCACTAGTTTCCCTCTATTGTGTAAGGGTTGGGGGAAGCTCCCCCTTCTGAGAACCCAACAACCTTTCTGGCTGGTTCTTCCAAATCCTTTTAATACTGCACTTCCCAGCTATAATTTGAGAGAGGAGGGCCACGTCTCTTATTTCTTCTCTACACTCCAGTCTCCACAAAAATCCCCTAAGTAGTGTCATCTTCCCACCAAAGACCTTCTTCCCGGGCATAATCCTTCCTAAGCCAAACCCCAGGGTTTAGAGGGAGTCAGCGGGTAAGTTACACGTTTTGAGCAATGACCTGCTGGGGCATCACACAAGGAAAGCACCAAAAGCATGAACGGCAAAAATGCAGTTTCAGCAAACACTTTTTGAAAACCGGCAGACAAGACCTGGAGGAGAGGAAGGGAAGGGACAGGACCGAGATCCGGGCGGGAGGGGAAAGCAAAGGACCGCAGGACTGAGCTCACACTTCAGGGGACCTCCCCCGTCACCAGGCCCTCGGCTGCAGGGCTCAAACACAAGGGGAAAGCCCAGCGGGTGACTCAGTGGGACAATGACTTCTGCAGACCCTGGAAATGGGGTCGGGGGGTGGGGCGGAGAAGAGGTTAGCAGGGGTGTCAGGGCACAGTCCATCCTGGACACCGACTCCAGCCTCCATCCCGGTTCCCACTCCGCACTCCTTTCTCCCAATGCCCAAGGCGAGTGCTGGTGCTGGGTTCTCGAGCTGCTGCATCTGCGAGGGAAGGCAGGAAAGGAAGCCTCCCAGGGGCGACCCGACTGCAGGATACGACTCGGGAAGGAGTGAGCTGGGGCCCAGCCCAGGTCCCGCACCCTCGGGCACCACGGCCCCTTACCTCCAGGGTCCGGATCTCCTGCTGGGTGAGGTCGTTGGACACCGCGCACTTGGTGCGCAGCCCGCGCAGGCTGCCGAGGGAGATGTCGATGAGCTTCTGGAGCTGCCCGCACTGCTGCAGCGCCCGGCTGGCCGCGGCCGAGGCGTCCCCGCCGCCGCCCTCCTTCTTCTCCCCCATCGCCGCCGCGCGCAGCGCCGCTCTATCCATGCCTCGGCATCGGGGCCGCTGGGGGCCGAGGCGGGGAACCCGACAGGGGAGCCCCGAGCCGGGAGGGCTGGACCAGGCGCGCCCTCGGCGCCGCCCGAGCCTGGGCGCCAGCCGAGCCGGCCGACTCCGCTCCTCGCGCCGCCCAGCCTCGGCGGCAAAGCGAAAGCCGCGGCGACCCGACGGCTGCGGCTCCCGAGCCTTTAAGCGGCAGCGGGGGCCGGGTCAGGGGCGCCGGGCATGCTGGGACTTGTAGTCCGCGCCGCACACCTGCCGCCCGCCCGCGCCCTCGGGGTCCCCGCCCGCGCCCCGGGCCGCGCTCCCGCCTCCCCTCCCCGCGGGCACGCGCGGCGGACCGGCCCAGCCCCGAGTCCCGCGAGCGGCTGCTCGGCGCCGGCTCCGCCCCGGGCGCAGAGAGTTGGTGGAGCCTCGTCTCCCCGCCCACCAGCCCGACTCGGGATCTTCCCGAGACCCCCGGATGGGGCGGGGCAGGGACCCTGGCGCCCCTAGACGGGAGGGTGGCGATCATCCAGCGTTTTCTTAGCGGCCCGTGAGCCCGGGAAGATGGGCACAATACAGGTTCCGGAATTTGTCGGTTTAGGGGCCGCCATCTAGTGGGAAGGGGCTTAAAGGAATTTTCCCGAGCTGAAAGTGTGCGCAGTGGTAGTGCACTTGCATAGCATGCACAAAGCCCTAGGTTCGAGCTCCTGGAACCGCGAGCACAAGTTCGAGGACAGCTTGAGCAACCTAGCGAGACCCTCAGCAACTTAGCGAGATCCTCTTTCAAAATAAAAAATGAAATAGAGCTGCCAGTGTAACTCAGAGATAAAATGCCCCTGAGTCCAATCCCCAGTACCAGAGAAAAAATAAAAGGAGGGGGGAGGGTGTCCCCGTATCTCCATATCTGGTCACACAGCATTTGACTCTGAATTGTCTACACGAAGGGAATGACCAAGGCTGGAGAAAGATGGAAGGACTTTCTGGACCCAATTAACTCGTCAAAATAAATATGCCACCCTCAGGCCGGACACTGGGGCAGCACTTATTTGTCAGGCTCTTCTGAGTGCTGTAGCACAAGACCGCCTGGGTTCAAATTCTGATTCCACCACTACCTGGTGTGTGAACTTGGGCAAGTGGCTCTCCTCTGAGTGTTTGAATTTCCCCCTCAGTCAAATAGTATGGTAATGGCAACTATCTTGTAGGGTTCCCATGAAGAATAAGATTATGTATGTACAGCAACTAGAATAATTACTGGTGCATGTAGTCACTGGATAAATGTTAGCAAGTGTTACTGTCTAACCTCAGTCTAAATAAGGCCCTGGACCCGAGCAGTCAGTGGGCAGGGCACAGTCCTGCTGGGGATTGGTATTTGTGCCTCCTCTCCCAGTGTTCCTGGCTTCCCTCCCAAAACTCCACCCCTGTGTTCTACTATCTGATGATACTGAAAAACCAACTCTCTGATCAAAAGTCTCACACTTCTGTTCTTCCAACATCTGCCAACAAGAAGAAATGTCTCTCCTCTAAATGGTCTCTTGTAAGCTCCTGGATTGCAGACGCCACAGCTAATTTATCTTTGCACTTTCTTTGTGTGTGTATGGGGGGCGGGGGGGGGTACTGGGGATTGAACACAGGGGCATTCTGCCTCTGACCTACACCCCTACCCTTTTTATTTTTTGTTTTGAAACAGGGTCTTGGTAGGTTACTGAGAGTCTCGCTATGTTGCTGAGGCTAGCCTTGAACTTGCAATCTTCCTGTTTCAGCCTCCCAAGTACTGGGATTACAAGCATATGGCACCAAGCGTGACTTGCATCTTCTTCACAGAGCCAAATATAGTATAGCACACGTAATATACAGTAAGGGCTATAATGTTGTGCAGCCTGTCTTGTGAGCTCTTAAAAGAGCAGGTCCTGTGCGGGGTTTTTCTCATCTCTCAGGCCAGCTGAAGCCTAGGCACTTTGAAGAGGAGTAGGAGTGAATGGATAGATGATTGTTTTGTTTGAGGCTGAGAATGGAACAGGAAGTGGAATCCAATCATTACATTCTTGTTTGAGCTCAGGCACTAAAACAATCAGTACTGGGTGGCAGTTTATATTACACCTTCCTTTAATGTCATTTGGCATTTTAAAATAAATTAAATACCCAATTGAAAACACAAAACTATGATAACATTAAAATGTACTTTTGTGTCAGGCATAGTGGCACACGCCTGTAATCCCAATACTTGGGAGGCTGAGACAAGAGGATCATAGGTTCAAGGCCTCAGCCTCAGCAACTTAGCCAGACCTTGTTTCAAAATAAAAAATAAAAAGGGCTGGGGGTGTAGTTCAGAGGTAGAATGCCCCTAGGGTTCAATCCCTAGTTACAAAATATATAAATAAATAGATTACTGATCCAATCCTCACTCCATTTACAACAGGACCCCCTGTACTGTTATTTATGAGTCTGCCAACCCTGATTGTTACCTTAACCCCACACCAACTCTTGCTGCGGAGTAATAACTACCCTGAAAGAGAAACTAAAATCATGGTTCTCAACCTTGAACTTGTATCTCAATTACCTGGAGGGCTTGTTAATTCCTAGAATGATGGGCCCTGACCCTATCATTCTTTTGTGATATTGGGGATTAAACCTAGGACCCTATAGTTTCCTATTCCAGAGGTCAGAGGATGGGCCTGGAGAATTGGCCTTTCTAGCAAGTTTTCAGGTAATGCTGATGCTGATGCTGCTAGTGAGGGACCACACTTTGAGAAGCCATGGCACAGAGGAACAGTGGAAAGTCAATGGGCCAGAGAACCATCTTTTTTTAAAACAGGGCACTAAGTTGCTGAGGCTGGTCTCCAACCTGTGATCCTCCTGTCTCAGTCTCCCAAGTACTGGGAGCAAGCCCATCTGGCCAGCAAGCTTCCTGAAGCACCACCACAGCTCTGCCTGACTTGCTCAGAACCTCCACTGTCCAGCAGCTGGAGCTGCCAGGTTTAAGCGACTGCCTCTGACTCAGCTTACAAGAGATTTCCTGATAAATGCCTACTTCTGCACTTACACAGCTTGTAATTGCCACAGGGCCTCTAGGGCCACTTTATGTGGGAAGCCAGATCCTGAGAAAGACCGCCGGAGGCCTGTGGCATCCACAGCTATCCATGTCACCATGGTGGCAGCATCAGAGCTGGAGGCTGGTGACGCCAGCTCCTTTGCTGCTGCCCCGTCTTCTGTGGCCACGATCTCCTCCTGCTTCGTGAAAGCCTTCAGTAGCAGCAGTTTTTCTTCCCGGCTCGTCTCAGATGGGCTCCGGCATTCTTGCGGGGTTTGAGTGTTCTGTCAGACACACGTTTACAGAACCACCTCTCAGAGGTAGAGAAGACAAGGGTTTTTAAATCCCTCACTCATCCTTTAACATTTGGTAAGTATTCACTAAGTGTCTGCTTATGTGGCAGGCTCTATTCTGGACTCTGGAAAGCAGTAGTAAACAAAACCAAGACCTTGTTTCTGTTTCCTTTTGGTTTTGTGATATTGGGGATTAAACCTAGGAACATTCTACCTCTGAGCTATACCCCAGCCCTATTTTTTATTTTTTAAACAGGGTCTCACTAAGTCATTGAGGGTCTAAGTTGCTGGCCTCAAACCTGTGCTCCTCCTGTCTCAGCCTCCTAAGTACTGGGATTACAGGAGTGTGCCACCACACCCAGCTTCAAAACCAAGATCTTTACCCTCAAGAATACATACTCCACTGAGAGAAGACAGATAAGCAAGCAGAACTCGAGCTATACCCAAGGCTAACAGGTAGTATTACACAGCAGAAAGCAAAGACAGGGGACAGGGAAGTATGACATTTACAACTTTGAATAGAGCTGTTCTAGGAAATGGGGTTGCCAACTCTGTCTCTCAGTTGCCGAGGACGCTGGGTGTCTCTCCTTGACTCATACCACAGCTCCTCACTTGCAAGACAGAGATGATATGTTTTGAAGATAAACAGATAATCATGCAAAGTGATGGTCATAAAATAAATATTCAACATATTTATTTGATAAGTACTTAGTATATATTTACACTATTCCAAATGCCTCGTTAACACATTTACCTAATATGAGTTATTTTCTTCTCCACCTTCCAGAGTCTCTTCTACTTAGATGAATTCATCTATCAGGTGCTGATTCTGAGATCCAAGTCATCTTCGACTTCTTAATTCCGTTTCTGCATCACCTCCTCTCTCCCCTCTGTCTCAGGCACCTCTGTTAGTGTCACTCTCAGCCCCGCCCCCCCCATGCATCTAGACACCGAAGCAGCTCAGGAAATGTCACACATAGACCCAACTAACATGAAAAGGGTGCCTAGCACATGCCAGGCTCTGAGATAGGCACGGAGTGAGGCAAACAAAGTCTTTTTCCATGTGGAATGCATGTGGGGGTGGAGGCAGAACATTAACAGGGCAACAAATATATTACCAAAATAAATTAAGAGGGTGATAGGTGCTGTGAAGAAGAAAAAATTAAAAAGCAAATCTCTAATATTCCCCAGGGGGTAAGGAACTTCATTCTATGAGATGGTCAGAGAAGTACTCTCTGACAGATCATTAAACTGAGAGCTGAATAAAGAAAAGAAGCAAACTGTGTAGAGCTCCAGAAAAGGACTATTCCAAGCAGTGGAAACATGGAATCATCATGTGCAAAGGCCCTGAGGCAGAAACAACTTGGCATGCCCCGAGAACAGAATGGAGGCCAGTGTGGCTACAGCATGATGAGCGTGAACAGGGGTTGGATGTGACGTGGGAGAGCTGGGCAGGGGCCAGATAAAGTAGGGCATGGGAGGAAGTCTGGATTTTTCTCTGAGTCTTTGTTACTTTTAACATGGTCCAAAAGCAGCAGTAACTGCCGAGCCTGGGAACTTATTAGAAATGCAGTCTCAGGCCCAACCCTGGACCAACCAAATTGCAGCCTGCATCTTAGAAAAATTTCCACATGACCCAAAGGTACATTAAAGTTTTAGAAATGCAGCTAAGTACGTGGAAAGAAAGCCACATTGTTTGCAGAAGAAGGGTCTTCAAAGATCCCTCTGGCCACTGCGGGAGAATGGGTGGAGGGAGACCAGGGCAGAAGCAGTGGTGGTGGCTTGGAGATTGCCACAGTGGCTGGAACAAGTGGGGAGGAGGAGCAGAGCGGGAACAGAGGAGGTGGGAGAAACAGAGGGCTGGGGGACCTTCTGGAGACACAGTCTACAGCACACGCTGGTGGATTGAATATGAACAGAGGAAAGAAAGGATTTGGCTGTCCTGACGGTATGGCCTCCACTCCAAAGGCACCACAGGGCACTGCAGCAGAAGCCCACCTGGCAGCCAGGCGTGGCTACACCCTCAGGCTCAGCAGGCTTCTGTTAGAACCCAGGACAGTGCAGGGGGAGCTTGGGATTTCACCTTCAATCAAATTGTCCAAGAAATGTGTGGAGTCACCTGGAGAGATGAGCTGTCATTATTGTTATTACATACACCTGTACTCATTCATGCATTCATTCATTCATTCAACAAATCTTCACTAAACTCCCAATATGTACTCAGCACTGGGCCACACTCTGGGGACACAGTTGGCTCCTTGACCCCATATAGATACCCAAATCTACAGATGCCAGGTGGGTGGTACATGCTTACAAATCCAGTACTCTGGAGACTGAGACAGGAGGATCACAGGCTTCAGGCCAGACCCAGAAACTTAGCAAGATTCTGTTTTAAAATAAAAAAGTAAAGCCGGGCGTGGTGGTGCACGCTTGTAATCCCAGTACTTGGGAGGCTGAGACTGGAGGATCCGGGTTCTCGGCCAGCCTCAGCTACTTAGTGAGGCCCTCTGCAACTTAGTGAGACCCTGTTTCAAAATAAAGAATAAAAAATAGGACTGGGAGTGTAGCTCAGAGGTAGAATGCCCCTGAGTTCAATCCTTAGTACCACACACAAAAAAAAAAAGTAAAAAGAGCTAGGAATGTAGCTCAGACGTAGAAAGACCCTGGGGGTTCAATCCCCAATCACACACACACACACACACACACACACACACACACACACACCTGCAAATGCTCATATTCTTTATATAAAATGGTGTAGTAGCCAGGCATGGTGGTGCACACCTATGATCACAAGTTCAAGGACAGCGACAGCAAGTAGTGAGACTCATCAATTTAGTGAGACCCTGTTTCAAAGTTAAAATAAAAAATGGGGCTGGGGATGTATCTTGGAAGTAGAATGTTCCTGGGTTCAATCCCCAGTACTAAAAAAAAAAAATGTACTAAAGCCAGGTATGGTGGCACACACCTGTATTCCCAGCCACTCAGGAGGCTAAGATGAGAGGTTGAGCCCAGTCTGGGCATTATAAGGAAATCCTGTCTCAAAAACGAAACAGCTAGGCGTGGTGGCACATGCTTGTAATCCCAGCATTTGGGAGGCTGAGACCGGAGGATCCGGGTTCTCCGCCAGCCTCAGCTACCTAGTGAGGCACTCTGCAACTTAGTAAAACCTAGTTTCAAAATAAAGAATAAAATATATATATATATATATATATATATATATATATATATATATATATATATGGCTAGGGGTATAGCTCAAAGGTAGAACGCCCCTG